>JAVKPL010013619.1:0-79241 GCA_032173675.1 Gastrolobium villosum | reverse complement strand
CAGATAGTGCTAAATAAATCTAAAGCAGATGCTTCTATACCTGTTATTACGGGTTCAAAGCATGTGATATCGTTCTAAAAAGAAAAACAGGCTACCCGGAGATTATTTATCGTAATTGGGGACCACCATTTTTAGCTACTGTTTTAGTGTAAACGGAAGTTGTAGAAAATTGGAAGAAAAAATAACAGGGTAAAAAGGAAATAAAGAATTGATGTTATGAGAAGGAAACACCAAATTATTGTTGTCTGAACCATAAAAAATATTTTTATTTGTAAGTACCACATTAGAGCCCAACTCATTGAGGATTTTTTAATACCGATATATTTTATTAATGTTTTACAGTCAAAACCTGCTATCTACAATCTTATATTTATCTATAACCTAAAAATGGTTCAGTAGTTCACCAATGAGGTCTTGCCTATGGACAAAAGTAAGGGAGAAAATCTAGTCTTTTCTGCAAACAAATAAAAGCATCAGAGCAAGCAAGAGAACTGCACATAAAAACTTACCAAAATATTTACTATTTCCTGAAGTAAAGATATCGTTGAGTGAAGAAGTATCTATACTGTTACACTTTGAGTGGCACCAACGTCTGAAAGGCATACGCCAAGATCATCTAAGTTGGGGCAGCTTTGGATGCTCAGCCCTTTCTCATTAGCCAAATGCAATAGGCATATGAAGCACAAATGAGGAGAGACGTCACTAACAGTTGCAGCAGCATTGCATTCACTAGGAAAGTTGGCCAAAATATACCTGAAAGATATCATTTCTTTTTGACCCTTTAAAATGAAGAAAGGGTCAAAAAAATATTAGCTGCAAGAATTAGAATATACCACTCAACCTCAGAGCAAAAACTAAAATTAATTAACCACGGATATAGAACAGTAAGGCAAAAACAAACAGCATTAGCAATGCAAAAGTCATGCAGAAACATGTGGAGGGAAGGCTAGAAAGCATGTCATGAAAGGAACATATTGCAGAAAGCAACTTATTTTCGTGACGGAAGGCTAGAAAGGGAATGATACTTGTGAAAGTTTATAACTAGACATGGAATATACAGTACCGGACAGCGCCTTTTTACGAAATGAATAAACCTTAGTATACCTGAAAAGGAACTTGAACAGATTCTTGAATACGGTCCCAAAGAGTAATTTTCAGTGCCTGAACATCGACTTGTTTGGATGTTTTGTCATACTGGACTTCTATTTTATTGATCTGTGTTATTTGGAAATAATCATACTGAAGTTCAAACTACAATAATTTTTGGCAAAACTGTCTGTTGAAGTTAAAATTAATGATAAAGGAGTAAATGTATGATGAAAGATATTAACCTTTCATCAGCATGTATGATACCTAAGATAATCATATATGAAGAGAAAGTGTAAATTATTAATAAAAAGTCGTAAACCCACTTGACGAGGCTGAGAAATAAGTGTGCTAGAGCCATCCATGTCACTATGTACATCACCATCATACTCGCCGTCACAAACACTTCCATTATCCCAGGAACGGAATGATTCATGGTCATTGCATTGTTCTCTTGATCCATCTGCAAATACACCTAAATTTTAAATGCAATCTAGTGATAAATGAAGACACACAAAAAATGTTCTCCATATTGACAGACAAAGAATTGCATGATACAAAGGATAAAAAAATCATTCGGATCACAATGGCACAATTTACCTAACTTTCTTACCCTCCTCCCAAGACACTGAAAAAAGAATAGTAAGCATCAGAGAAGCAAATAAATATTACTCCGGAATCCGGATAGAGATATTTGAAACTAATTTTTATATCTTAAAGAAAATACCTTTACATTAGGCAAAAGAAATAACTTGACAAGATCCTCTGGCTCATAGTGGCAGTCCTCTGGAAGTTTTGTAACGCAAGGTGATCTATTTTCAGGGAGCAGTAACAATTTGGGACTCTCGGCAGGAGAAAAGATATCAGTCATTTTTTTCTCAAGAAAATTTGTGAAATCTAAATCAACTTCCATCTGTCTCTTAGTCCTTGGATGCCTAGTTTTCATGGTCGACCCATCTTCAGAAGTACAATAAACCTCTGACTCTGAGCCTAAAAAACAGATTCTAAATTGATTAACACACTGAAATCCCAAAATACATATAACCATTACAATCCCTAAATGGCCTCCTAGAACCCCACCTTTAGCTGTTCGATACTTCCAATGATCAGGACCTGCCCATGCATTTTTCTTTGACCTAAAACCCAGACTAAAAAACAAATACCCATCAACATTTTCAAATATTTCATCCATATCTTGGTCTTGGGAAGGGAAAGGTTCTCTTTCCTGCAATGTAATTAATGGTCAATCAATCACTTAAAATAATAGCAAAAAAATATCTTCCAGGACAGGAATGGACGTTCTAGGCCTGAAACAGTACAAAACCTGAGGGTGACTTGGAAAACTTGGGTATGCATCAATGGAGCTCACTTCAGTAACAAATGTTAGGTTATCACGATCATCGTTACATGGCTGGTAGTTATCATATTCTTCTCTTTCGGCCACAATTCCACAATCAATAGCTGCATCAAACTCTTCAGCTGCCTTCTGGCTAGAAAATTGAAAATCAGAAGGCCTTCTGTTATCATCGTCAAATTGATTTACTATCACCCTCAGAGTTGGAGAGATTTCATCCTTCATATGAATGTTCAATACCATCTGTTCAATACAATCTATACAGAAGATAAGTAAGTCCCAGGTCCATATTAAATGCTTCTATTCGTAATGTGACAACAGTTTCTCAGACATTTCAAAAAGCAACACACCTCTGGCAAAAGAAAGATTAATTGTATCTGAAATATCATGTTCATTTGGACTGGATATGCACTTCCCAGGCACTTCTAGTGAATCAAAGAGCACCCTACATCCACCATATACACCGAGGTTATTCATCAAAAGACCTTTGGCTCCGCCTTCATCAAATTGTGCTGATGTCTGGCAATAGAGGGGATCCACAGTAAATGCAACTGAAAAAACAAATAGATTGTCAGCACTATCTCATCCCACACCCCAAACAGGTAACAGAAATCGAATGAGATTTGTTATCACCATCGAACTTCTTTACATTAAGAGCCTCAAAAGAAGATTCCAATGTTGACAAAGGTGACAGCTGCATGAACAAACACACCTCTTACAACTGAGAAAAAAAGTTTGATTATTCAGTCCAGTCCATTCCAGAGATCCAAGGACTAACCTTTTTGTCTATACCTTTCTTGTTTTCTTCTTGTCCACCTTCGGCATTAACACACTCCAGAGTAGTTTCTGACATTATGACACAACATTAAAACTAGTAAAGAATAAAATGTTAAAATACCAACAGTAAATGTACTGCAGAGAGCATATTGAAGCCATTCAGAATTCGGAGACATTCATAAGATACCAAATATTAAGTAGAATTAGATGACTTGTTATACAGTTAAGGAAGAAAATAAATCTCCATACATTAGAATAGTAAAGAATAAAATATTAAAATACCAACTTTAAATTTACTGCAGAATACTTATTGCAGTCATTCAGAGACGAATATAAGATAACTTGTTATGCAATTAAGGAAGAAAATCAATCCTCAATTCCTCATAGCACCCATCCCCAAACCAAATGACGAGAAAATTGCTATAAAGCAAAAAAAAAAAGTTCATTCTAAGCTTGACAAGAGGGTAATTATTGTTACCTTCCTCAGTTTCTTGTCCTGCTCTATTCATCGCAGCGAGGACTTTATATGCCTCGGAGTGCACCGAATCCACCCTTAATGAATAAATTTTGACTCCAGCTTCAAGAGTGCAGCTTGCCTGCCCAAAAAAAGAATCAATAAATGTGACATATATATATACATACATAAATTTGCTTTTAGTGTCACAGATGTCTGATTCATTATACATTTACCTTGTAATTCCATCTGCGTAATTATAAACAAAAATTTAATTCTGGAAATCTAGTGGTGGAGACTGGAGAGTGCCAATATTTATGTGGATTCAGATTCATTGTAGAAGTCATCATTGCAAGAAGCTGTATATAAACCCCCCAAACAACAAAACATAAAATAAAATAAAATAAAAACACAATTCAGGGCATCCGAACCCATAAAACCAACCAGTGCCTGCGGAAAGATGATAATATTTTCATACCATTCTCAAAATCAACGTTGATTTGGAACGAAAGCGAACTGAAATTTTGAACAACATTTGAAACCAAACTATCAAGTAGTAAGCACGACTTACCATTTGAAAATTAGTCTCCACGTCATTCTCTTCTTCAGCCCTAATAATATCAGTAAGGTGATCAATCAATTGCAACTCCCACGTGTTTTTCTGATTAATTTTCTGCACACAAATAAAACAAACTTCATGTCAGAATAAAAGCTATAAATAGTAAGAAAAATTGAAAAAAAATTGATTAACTAGCATATGAAATCACATTTTCGAGGGCTAGCCTTATGCAGTTGTGGAACAAGTCAAGAATCTGGTGCTTGTTGAGATAGGGAACAGAATCGGAGCGTTGGGACTGCAAGTTTGCAGCATTGGACTTGCGGCGAAGGGCGGTGGCACGGGCTGCACGGGCCTGGGCGCGTTCGTGTTGGTCGTCGTTGGAGCCCACAAAGAAAGCGCTCGTAGGAGATAGGATACGAGCGGATAAGGGAAGCCTCGGTTTCTGACCCGTTGTCCGATTAGGGCTTAAGGTTTCCGCCATGGAAGTACAAGTGAGGTTTGATTCTGGGATGAGGTTTTGGTTTCTCTTTGGGTTCATTGCAGTTGAATTAATGAAATATAGTAACAAAACGGCCTAATTTCCCGCCATTTATTATTTTATTTTATTTTTGTAATTTGAATTCGTAGAGAGAGAGAGAGCGCAGTATGATTTCACGTTGCATCATTTGATAAATTTTCTCAAAAAAAAAAAAAAAAAAAAAAAAAATCTTATTTATGAGATAAAAAAAATGATGTCTACTGTAAGACGTATTCTCAAATGTGCTTTGAGTAAATTAATTATTCTCAAAAAAAACTACTATAAGACGTATTCTCAAAAAGTATAATTAATACCGTGTTCATCTGAGTAAAAAAATAAAAGCTCGGATCCCTTTGGTCCTTAATTTGACCCCTTCTTAAGCATGTGATCATAAAAAAAGACATGACAGGCCATATCTGTGGAGAAACATAAATTTTGATCTATCGTTAAAGTTACAAGGCATCGTTTCTCAAACATAAATTTTGCACTTTAACATAAAATGCAACCTCAAAGCGCATTTCAATTTCCAACAATAAGCGGAAATTAATAAATCAAAGAATGGCCATCGTTTCTCAAACTGTGTTCAATAATCAATTAAGCCAGATTTAGCAGACAGATCAATTAATGAGTATAAGGGAATTCTGAAAGTCCAAAGTCAGGAGGCAGGATCTCCCGGCACCATGGTGAACCCTCCACGCATGCTTGCAACAACAGCAACCTTTTATGACCTTTCCATGATGCTCTCAATCTCTCATGTCAGTCGTGCACTGATATTTGTGACAAGGTAGAGAACTAGTATAAGTCACATCATGGCATCTTAATTGGATATCCTCATCAAAAACGCTATAATGCATCCCAATAAGCCACCGGCAAAAACCTATACAACAGAAAACGGCAGTCACTGAGACTTGCATAACGGTTAAAAAATGTATTGAACACAGTTAGAAACAGAGGACTCTAAAGTTTCGGACAAAGTAATGGTTCTCACAATGCAATTCTCATATCCTAATGCACCAAACATGAGTTATTAAGGTACTAATGGACCAATGATACATAGCAACTATGTCACTAAATAATTATGTTAGCAATTAGATTTTGAAAGCTAAGGCCAGCTATTACAGGTTTGGCCACACATTGGCACATGGTATTGCAAGAGGTTGTGGAGAAATATACTCCAAACAACAGATATTACTTGTTAATGAAAATTGAAGGATGTTGCTGGTCACCACACAGAAAAGTGTAAATAGCACACATCTACCATAACAAGGAAGCACAGGAACGACAGTAAGCAAAGCAAAGAGCACAATGCACCTGAAGTGGAGTATGACCGAGTGAATCACGCAGAGGACTGCCGTTGGATAAGGGATGTTCTAGAGGTAGTTCGCACACAATTTGATTAAGCAACTGCAATACATGATAGAAAGCAACATTTGAAATGTGTATGTATATATAAAAATAGAGGAAGGTTATATTTACAAACTTTTACAAATTACATTAAGTATGTCCGGTCATACTTCAAACAAGAGTGTATGACTGGTCATACTTAGTGTAATTTGTAAAAAAAAATTGTAAACGAATCCTTCCCCATAAAAATAAGAGCAAAATGTAAAGCCACACAGTAACACTACGATTAAGTAAAAGAACTTACTTCTGCTTGCCGACCTGCATGAAATCTAACTCCTGAGGCATCATACATTACCTATAAAAGTTACACAGAAACTGATCATCCCACTCCATTATAATAAGCACAAAAAAATTCAACCCGATAAAAGACCTAGACCAGCAAAGACATTTATATTCCCAAGCTCTAAATGAACATTATCTTAACCAGATAATAATACCAAAGATAAGGAAGCATGACTCATTAGTCAAAAAATTCCTTATCAATTTCTTCTACAGATAATTATGAAGAAAATAATAATCAGCATACTATAGCATCTTCCAATGTGTACGTGGTTTACACTTTACATGACAGAAAAAGGTTTTATAAACATATGTTATGGATAAGAACTGTGGGAAACTGCCGCCCTAGAATATCTCACTAGGAGATTCTGAAGTATCTCAACAGCTGGAACAGTCACTGATTGAGGGCGATTAAGGCGGATCGGATCTCAACTGAAGAAGAGAGGATCCAACTAATTGGGGGAGCTCAGCGAACTGGAAACCTAGTCAAGTAATCCTATAAATAAGAGCTCAAACATCCCAGGTACTCACCTCTGAATTACTTAGCTTATTCCACTCACAGTGCACACACCACTCCTTGGTTGTAAAGCCTATTGCTTGTGCGCAGTGATTGGGACCTCGGCATTTACCCTAGTATACAGTTGATATACACTATCTCTGAGCGCATACCATCCGGTATAGCAATACGGTCTATCTCGGACTTAACAACATAAAAACTCAAAACTTTCTTAGACTACAACCTACGAATATTTAAAAATAAAAAATAAAAAAACTCAAACACCAATATAATGCATTCTTTAATAATCCATCAATGGAGCACCATGACGATCATGATGGAAATGTTGAATCTGCTAGTGGAGTTGTTTTCAAAGGATATGAAATTTAAATCTACTAGTGGAGCATTATTTTTCAGAGAATACAAAATAATTTGGAATTTCATCATCCAAGGATTAAAAAATCTCAAAACTCATGGCACATGAAATAAAATTCATACACGTAAAAATTTAAGCTGTTAAGTGAAAGTCTTTTTAATGGTTTTTATATTTCTCTAACATGCCCCCTCACATAAGAATCTATTGGATTTCAAAGGTGGACAATGCACAGGCCCCTTCTACCTATGCTAAGAAACTCCACAATATTTAATTTATTAATAAAATGAAGGGTGATGAGAATCGAACTCGTAACCACTTGGTCACGGAGACTCTGATACCATGTAAAAATCAATTCAACATAAAAGCTTAAGCTATTAAGTGAAGGTCTTTTTAATGATTTTTATATTTCTCTAGCATTCTCTTCCTAATCCCAACTTAAGTAGGCCGTAATGAATCTACTTTTTCAAAAGTTTAAGTTATTGGGTAAAGGCACACAAAAGCTTTCATTATATCTCTAACACATTTATATTATATCTAATACACCCTCTAACACAAGAGCCATTTTTTGTATTGGGCTTGGAGTGTGGACAATGTATAGCATGCCTACCTCATGCTAAAATTCAACTTTTTTTTCTTTTTCAGAAGAATTGAGGCAGCAAGGGTCAGAATCTAGAAGATTTGATCATGGAGGCTTTGAAGCCATGTCATGAACTAACTTTCCCAAAAGCTTAAATTGTTGGGTGAAGGCACATGTTCTTTTATTATATCTTTGACATAATTATATTATATCTAACATAGGCCATTGTTAATCTTGATCCTAATACTGGAATATATTATGGCTTGTTAACATATAAGGTACAAGGTAATTAGTAAATAAAACTTACTCAGACCAAACATATAAGAAAGCGAAGAACAATATGAATATATTCCAGAAATATCAAAACCAAAAATCGAAAAATAAAAAGGATGAATACAACATGGGTGAAAGTGAAAGAAGTTGCAAGTCAAGGCTAATCAAGGAACAGAGCACTATATTTTATCACAAATGAAATACATACAATACATGCCAAGACAACAGCAACAGCAAAAGCGGGTGATCCCGTCCCTTCTTGCAGCCCTATGGCCACAGCCAGAGCTGACACTGTTGCAGAATGTGATGAAGGCATTCCACCAGAATCAAGCATCCTTTTGGAGTCCCATCTCTTTTCCTTATACCTGAGTATCTAGGAGGAAAGTTTTGGAAAAAATTAAGCACGTATTTCCAGTCTCATATGGGTCTTTACTACAAAATTGTTCAGTTTTAGAGACAAAATGCATATTAGGCATTCAAACCCCCACCCTCAAAAAAAAAATAATAAAAATAAAAAATTATTGTACTGATGATGAAATGTCAGTAAACACATATGCATACAACACGAACCAAATAAGATTTTTAGAGTTCATTTCATGTTATAAACAAGTAACAGCTTAAATCACCACATCTATCATTGTTTTTCCACCAAAAGTCCAAATCAATAAATGGTAAAACAAAAACTTGATTCTTCAAAAGAACAGCACGTGATAGAGAAGTCGCATACGGCACATCCGCAATCTCCCTCAGAAAATGGTAAAAGAATTATTACTAGTGTCTCTTTTCTTAATTATTATTAAAAAAAATTAATGTACAAAAGTTTGTTCAATGCCAATAAGCCAGAAAGGAAATTCTAAAAAAATTGAAGCACGTCTAGTCAGCATGCAGAGATGGGTTTGGCCCAGAGATTCGTTCCCAAAAAGCTGGACCTAAATCTCAAACCCTAAAACCCTAATCTCACTATTTTTACCAAATTAAAATATACATTGATGATGAAAACCCAAATACTTCCAATACAAGCACCCAAAAAATCCATGTAAGAAGCTGGATGCTAAAAATGCCAAACACGCTCCTTATTACAACGCTCTGATCTAATCGACGAGAAAATCAATGATTCTACAATAAGTAACTGAGCTCCAATTCGCGGGAACGAGAAGCTGAATCACGCAGAATTCAATGTTCAAATCGAGCGGTAAACGAAGAAATTAAGCGATCAAAGATAAAGAGAATTTGTAAAAAGTTGAAAAGTGGAGCGAGTAAGACGCACCAGGTGGTGAAGATCTTGAGAAACTGAGCGAGAGCGAAAGAGAGGAAAGCGGAGAAGAGAGGAAGGTTAGAAGGAAGCAAAGAAGGTGCTGTCGTTGTCGTTGTTGTTGTTGTGTGCATGCTTGCCGTGACATCTGCTACTGTGATCACTTCGTCCATGAAGGAAATGGAATCACTTCAAAAAAAAAAAAAAAAAACTTTTTCTTTCTAGCTTCTCTATTGCTTCTCGTGTTACAGTCTAAAAAAGTTGTAATAAAAGTCAAGCTTTACGAGATGATCGCATCGGAATTTAAAGAAAGGCAAAAAAGACTTCTTCTTTTTTGCTGCCAAATTGCTCATACTTTTCTTGCTGCCAAATTGCACTCCTTTCCATTTTCGCACCAATTTTTTTATAAGGTGAGTCACATCATTTTTCTCTCTTACTTGCAAAATTGAACATCTCCTGACTCCTATAAAAGGAGAACTTGAAACCACCGAAGTTCTCGCACATTTCTTAATTCTCTAATATTTCCATATTTTTTTTTTTTAAAACAACCGCTATGTTTCATTGTTGTTTTTAAAAACTGCTTTTTAGTTTTCAAGAAAAAAAAAAACTAAAAAATTCATTTAGTAAGATTGTAAAAATTATTTTGAAAATTATAACTATTTTTTTTAATCAAATTTAGAGAACATATCTAAGTTATTTTTGTTTTTTGTTTTGATTTTTAACTTTCAAAAATAAAAAAATATAGAAAACAACTGTTTTCGTAACTATTTTACAAAACAGTTTTAAAAACAAAAAATCAGAACACAGTCAAACAGACCCACCCATATTTCCATATTTATAATGGGAAATAATTTTTTTATGTTGTAGGAAAAAGATTATCTTATGTAGTAGAAATAAAAGTATAAGTGGGACCCACATGTAGAGGAGAGAGAAAAAATAGAAGTGGAGCCCACGCCTCTTTTATGTGTGTAGGAAATTGGCTTATCTTGTGTAACATGGGATAAATATAACTCATCTGTAATATGGGAAAAGTGTTTGTCTTATTAGATGATATAATTTGTGTTTCACTCTTGTAAAAAGTGGAACTCATATCTTTATTTTTATTTTTTGTCACTCTCTCTTCCCATGATTTATCTGTTTCTCTTATTTAAAAAGACATGACACACACTTTTCCCTTATAATATTTAAAATTTCATTACATATGAAAAAAATATATTATTAATCAATATTTTATTAAATTAATATAATAAAAATTGGAAATAAATACAGAATAAATTTCAATGATGTATATAATATATTTTTTATTTTATTTTTGGTATAAATATAAGATATTTTTAATTTAAAAATATAATAATATATATTTATATCTTAGATTTTTTTGCAAAATCGATGAGTATCATAAATTTAATTTATTTTTTAAAATTATTGAATATTCCCTAAATATAATATACATTATATTAATTAAAACATTATTTGATATCAAAATGTGTCTTAATATGTCAAAATCTATTTTTTAGAATTAATAAAGGTCATATCGTGTTATATCTCATATTGTGTGTGTCAGTATTGGTACAACATAGGTGATGAGTATGACACGGCCTTTAAAAATTATAACATATTTAATTTAACTTAAGCAATAAAATATATCATATATTTAAATAATATATTGATTTGTTTTTATATTTCAAATTTTAAATTAAAAAATCAAACACCAATTACATGCTTATTTTTTTTTGGTAAGCCAATTACATGCTTATTTACCTATCCTAATCAACGTAAGTGAGAATCGTACATTATTTAAATTATCAACTTTTTAAAATTAATTCAAATATTAATTTTATTTACTTAATTATTAGACTGTAAAATAATTTAATTAAAAAAATTGATTTTGAAAAAATAAACATTTCATTTACAATATTTTCAAGAGCACTAAAATCAAATAAGTAGAACTCATTGTATATTAATTTCTCTTACTTTTATAAAAGGATTAATTTTTTTCTTGGTGAAAATAAAAGGATTAATTACTCATACATTGTTGGTAAGTAATCTACAAAATCATTTCAGGAGAAAAAAAATATCTACAACATCATTTAATTATAAATCGTTATTCTTTTTTATATATAATAATAAGAGGGAGGATATTCTTACTACCAAGATTTTCTACTACCAATTTACTACCTATCTAATCACCATTGAATCAAGGAAAGAGAATGCTAAAAAGTTTTGAAAAAAGAAAAAATGTTGATCCAATGATAATTAGATAGGTAGTGAGTTGGTAGTAGAAAATTTTAGTAGTAAGAATATCTCTTCTCATATAATAAATACTTACTCTTGCGGTAAAGATTCTCTCTTCATCTTAAACATTCCATGGGAGAAAAAAAAGCTACAAATAAATTATTTACGACAGATCACAATAAAAATGGTTCAAATTATGCTCAATACAACCATATTTACAAAAAAAATAAAAATTAATGCACATAAAGTGTTAATCACGTAAATTAAAGTGGGATATTGAACCAAATGATGGTAGTTCAGTTGGCGTCAGGGAACTGAGTAGGTAGAAGTGAGAGCATGTGTTCGATCCTATCCAGTACCATCTTTTTCTTTTTTGGATTACATCCGGGTATCCCACAGCCGATAGCCATGAGACTAATCCCTCGTCCCGGGTCAACGCACAAAGCGGTAAAGAGCTGGCCACGGAATGCTTTCCATTCACAAGAGTTGGGGTTCGAATCCCAACCACTTGCTTAAGGGACGAGATGCTGAACCATCACGCCCACTCACATGGTTAACAAAATATTTTTCATAGCAAGTGGGATTTGAACCTATCCAGTATCATCTTTGGAAGGGGTTTAAAGCCTTAATCCCAAGACTAGCCCCAAATCAGATTAGCTGTGAAGCGATGAACCACTTCAAAAATCTCCGAAAAAAAAGTGGGATAGTGATGGTGAATATAAAATAAAAATCATAATGACAAAGGTTGCGGAATTTATATATAAAATAAAATTAAGTAACTGATTTTAATTATTTATCTAGTATTTCAAGCCTGTTATTTAGATTAGTTTCTATAACTCTTATTTGGTGTTTTATCTTGTCATCTTAATTATCACAGTTTAAGTTTTATTAGGATTGTAGACAATTTCTTTAAACTGAATAACAAAGGTGAAAATAGTATGGAATTTCATACCACAACTCTCTCTTGTCTCTAATCTACCCCTCTCTTTTGTCATTTTCCTCTAAAACTAGTGGCGGAGCCAGCAAGGCATTTAATCCAGTGTTAAAAAATTCAGTTGGTGCCACAGTTATATAGCTACAACCAAAACGTGGCTAATTTTCACAAAATCTGAAACATGATTTACTACGTTTCAAACGTAGCTAAAGAAACGTGGCTAAATTAGCCAGTGCCAAGGCACCTGCCGGCA
Organism: Gastrolobium villosum; assembly: GCA_032173675.1. NCBI lineage: Eukaryota > Viridiplantae > Streptophyta > Magnoliopsida > Fabales > Fabaceae > Gastrolobium > Gastrolobium villosum. The sequence goes on along the minus strand of JAVKPL010013619.1, from coordinate 66,415 downwards.
CCAATGTGGCTCCGCCGCTGCTTGAAACATCCCTCATCATTTCCTATATTGGTGTTTTCATCATATGATCTCACCCTCCTATGGCAGAAAATGCTCGTTTTTAGTATTTAACCCAATCCTTGGAAACTCTCAAACAATAATTGCTTCGCGAACAAAAATACTTTGGGATATAGGAGACACATACTTAAATATAACAATTTCGAGATCATTTTTTTTTGCAAGTAATGGAATTAGAAATTAAGCAAGAGTAAACACTCTTGGGTTATTGATACCCATTAGATCCCTATTCATCAGGGCTTTACATTCAAAAAGGGGCTCATGCAGTACAACCCAAAAAGTTAAGTCCTAAGGATGCTAACTTATCTGCCACTATGTTGCCCTCCTTGAAAGTGTGGCTTAATTTGGTATCCCATTGTCTATTGAGAATGTTATTGATGTCATTTACCATCGTAGCCAAAGGATGATGTCTCTCACAACCCTTGGATTTCAGAAGGATAACATTTTGTGAATCACCCTCTATCAAAAGTTTCTTTATGCCCAGATTCCAAGCCAGCTCTATACCATGAAAAAAAGCCCCATGTTTCTGCTAGAGAATATGATCCTATCCTTAATAACTAAGGATGTGCATGGGTCGAACTTTTTTGAAAAACCGAACCGAATTGGTTTAAATGGTTCCCCTTCACCCAATTAAAAAATTAAAAAATAAAGAATAAAAATTAATTTGGTTTGGTTTGAAAATAGTTCCATAGGTGTCCCCGGTAAAAAACCGGTATGAACTAGTTTTTTAAAACTGGTTATTTTATGGAGTGATTCTCCCCCGGTTATTTTGCACACCCCTATATCTCCTACCACCTTCGTAGCTTGATCCATCAATGTTGGCCTTAAACCAACGCTCATTAGGAAACTTCCATCTCATTAGCTTCTCCACCCTATAATGCTTTTGCAGTCCCTGACCGCAGAGAAGTCGATGAGCTTCATTGTGCTGGGATACAAAAGCCTTAGCCCTTCTTACAGTTGACTGTTGGGAGATAACTTTCTGATCAAAGACAAGGCTATTCCGAGCTTTCCAAATAAACCAACATAATGTACCAAATAGAGAGCTCTACTCATAATTGTGCACCTGCTCTCTGCTCCCAACGTTCTGACTGAACCACATAGTGTAAGGAGTTTGGAAGAAGTCTATCCTCCAAGCCTCAGATATCAGAGATTCCCATAACTCCCTGCTCCAGTGCAATCTCTAAACACATGCAAGGAGTCCTTATCCTCCGTGTTGCATCTCGGACACAACCCATTCACAACAAGTTTTCTTTGGAATCTATTCACATTTGTCGAAAAGGTGATTATTAGTAGTCATCCAAAGGAAGGTTTAGATGCGCTTAGCTCCCTTCCAAGACCAAGCCACCACCAACTCTGAAGCCTCTAACCTGTTCTCCTCCTTAACTAGCAAGTCATAGGCTAATTTAGTAGTGAAATTCCCACCATGTGTTTGGTCCCATATAACAAGATCTTCTCCTTGGTTAACACAGGGAGGCATGATATTGGCAATAGCATTAGAAGACACGAGCTGCCTGAGCCTAATCTAATCTCAATTACCTTGAGGGTTCACAAACTCCTTCAGCTTCCACTCCAAAGCCTCATCAGGTAAGAACACATCCTCTCTGAACTTTACCCTCCCCAATCCAGGAATCCATTTATCCTTGCAAAAGTTTGTCTGTCAGCCACTACCTAATTGATTCCTTGAGCCTTAAGTAACCTTAGCCCAAACTTTGGTGATTCCTCTCCACAAATTAGAAGCTTGTCTAGTCGTTTTCATGACTGGAATCAAATTCTCCTCCAATTTATATTTATTTCTTAGAAATTGGACCCAAAGATTGTCCTTATGCGTAGGCAACCCGTGGCCTAGCTTCATGATGAATGCTTGGTTAGTTTCCCTCACTCACCTCAAGCCCAAGCCTCCTTCCTTCTTGGGTCTACCCACATGTTCTTTTTTCTTTGAGATCATTAGTACTTGCAGAACCGTCAAGATATAGCTCTCCTCCTTGAGGCCCAATAAGGGTCACCCAATTTCTCAAACACCTCCAACACTGAAATTCTTGGAGTTGGACCTTGCACAGCAAATGATGGCCCAAGGAAAGGATCACTAAAGTTTGATTTTCCCCGATTTGCTGATGGTGACCCCCCAGATTGGATTTTTGCAGTCAATTGTTATTTCCAATACAACAATATCGCTAACACTGATTGATTTGATAATGGCATGCTTTCACCTAGATTTACCAGCATCACGCTAGTTTCAATGAATGTTCAACAATAGGCTGCTTACAGATTAGGATTCTTTTGTCGATGCTTTGCATCACTGATTTGGCCTGTCTAACTTTGATGATAATACTGGCTCACTTTGTTAAAGTACAACAGACAATATATGTTTTCACTTACCAGTTTACCTATAAGGCCCTTGATTGCCGAGTACCGATATTATCCGCTATTCTTTGTAATAATATTTTTATTTTGGGCCTTAAACCACACAAAGCATTCCGTTTTGCAACACCGTCCCCGTAGCCGCCACAAGGCTTTTGGGTTAGATAAACTATGCGAAGACTAACTCTTTGGCCCAAAACCTTTCTAAGACATAGATCCCCGAACCTTCTTTTACTTCATCTTCCACTACATTCTAATTCCAACGGACCTTGGCTAAACCAACAAACCTTATACCTATATTACCCATCAAAAGACTCACTCATTGATATGCAAGCATGTCAGGAAAAAGTTTATGCTACAATTGCGACGAACTATACGTTTATAGGCATAAGTGCAATGGATGTGTCACAGTGTTATACCTGGTAGGTACTGATGATGGCCCAACGAAGGACCAAATACACATTGATGAAACTAATCCCCTACCCCGTACCTGCACAGGATCCCTTAATATTATCTCATAAAATGCATTTGTAGTAAATTAGTTATCTTATTTATATATCTACCTAAACTTCTTAGCCTTGTGTTGGATCGCCTTGATCCAAACGGCCATTTTTTCTTCAGATTTGCATCTAGGCATTGTTATGGTTGTACTTAGAGATGAATCATTTTCTGACCCAACATGTTCAATCTCATCGTTCTTGTTAAGCCAGATCAACTATCTTATGAAAATAACACGTCAACCTCTCATGAATTAGGACAATATATAAAAGTGCCTTGGCATAATTTGTAAAGCTAATCAATTATAAATATTAATGGGTTGTTTTTTCTTTCCATATATATGTTTGTCCTCCTTTCATCAGTTTTTTCTTTCCATATATATGTAAGTATATACTAAATCCTTACAGTTCCATGATTATTAAAAATCACCAAGATAGTAAACTTGCGATTGAAATTAAACAATTTATTTATATTAAAATATGTGATTAAAAAAATTCATACATTATAAACTTAATACTATTAAAAAATTCATTTACGTTAAAATAAATAAAAGTGTAAGGCATCTTTATTCTTAAAAATCGTCTTTTTTGAAATAGAAAAGATATATAGTTTAATCATTTGTAAATATATCAGAGTGTAATAATAATAAAAAATAATTTCTGTTAAAAAAATTAGAAATAAAAAAAATTAAAAGGTAAAGCAAGTAGGCTCTTGGCTCCATCCTTGGAAAATTTGAAACTCCCATCTCAAACGGTCCCAAACTTTGAATTTAAATTCATCTGGACCGTTCATTGAAACCATTCTCCACCGTCCGATCACAGAATCTTCTTCTCTCTCTCTTCATCTTCTCCCCGGTTTTCTTTACTCCTTGTTCTCCATTTCTTGTCAATTTTTCTTTTTCTCTCTTCTTCTTACTTTTCCCCGTTCCCACAACTCTAACACAGTAAATTCTTCTACATTTCCGCAAAATTTTCCATCGAAATCGTTCACTGCACAATGCCGTTCCTATCCGAGGCTGCTAGTGCGATTAAGAGCAGGTTTAGATTCCATGACCATCCCTCCGAATCACTTTCGCTTGTTCAGAACACTCCAGATCTTCTTAAATCAGCGGTCAAAGATAATCTCGTGCAAAGCTCTGCAGTTCGAAACATCAACAGTTGGGACGATGAAGGTGGAGTTGGGCCTAGTAGCACCGCCGTTTCCTCAAATCAGAGCTTTGAAATCTGCGAGGATCCTTCATTCTGGAAAGATCACAATGTGCAGGTACAATACTGAGTTCACTATACTTACACGAGATCTAATTTTAAGTTTTATATTGTTTTGGGAGTAATTTTGTTTAAACAAAGTGTAACGAGTGTTTAAGTTTTTTTAATGAGTGTTAATCACGAAATTCACGACTCCAGCAGATAAGTAATAGTTTGCATTTTATTTGGCAGTAAAATTACAATTATTATTTTTATTTTTAATTTTTTAATAGGTTTATGGTTCTTTGTTTTTTATGGTTTTGGAAAAGGGTGAGATTATAACTTGATTCAAGCTAATTAAGTTTGATTTGGCTTAATTTTGTGAGCTAGGTTATAATTAGAATGCGCCCTCTTAGCAATTCCGAAATATCGTTGCAAGGGTACAACAAATGTGTTAGGCAAGAGAGTTGTCAGACAATTACTTGGACTGGGCATCCTGAGTCACGATTTACTTTTGACCTTGTTGCAGATGAGAACGTTAGCCAGGTAAACTTTTGTTAGATACTTTCATTCATATATATTGTGGATTCTATAATTTTTTTGGTTGGAATTCTTGTACATGTTTTATTGTCGATGCCATGGTATATTGCCTTTTCCCTTTCTTTTTTGATTTTGAAGCTTGGGTTTCATTTAACTAATTTGACAGGAGAAGCTCTTTAACGTAGCTGGTTTACCAATGGTAGAAAATTGCATGGGAGGCTACAATAGCTGCATGTTTGCTTATGGACAAGTGAGTCATTGGTTTTCTTCTGTTCTTGCTATCGCAGTTAGTTTGATTGGATCAATATAGTCTAATGTGAGGAAGCATTGTTTCATATTATAGTGTCTAAGCCTGCATAGATAATGTTGGAGAAGTTTTTGTATCAGATATTCTATCTTTCATTTCTACTTGTTCTTCTTGTTAAAAACATGAAAATGTAAGACTTTTGTGATCTGGTGTAAACTATTTTACCTTTCTTATTTTCTAACAATTTAGCATTCCTGCGAATAATTGTGTTTTCCTGTAGACTGGAAGCGGGAAGACTCACACCATGCTTGGTGATATTGAGGGGGGAACTAGAAGGCACAGTGTCAACTGTGGGATGACCCCAAGAATATTTGAGCACTTGTTTTCTAGAATTCAAAAGGTATAAATTGTTATGGGATTACAGTTGATTCAGTCATTATTTAAAGGAGCTCTTTACCTTAGATTAAGCTTTTATGCATCTTTGTATATTATGTGATAGCCTATAGGATTTTATTTTTAGTGATCAATAGTGTTAATGAGCTAGTCACTAATGAAGCTCATAATTTCTTACTTCCATTTTTTAACATCGTGTATTGACTATTGCATTTTATATTTTCTATTGAAGCAACTAAGCAACTTAGCTATGATCATTAAGCCACCGCTTGAATTGAATCTTGATTGAACCAGTGTTCCAATAAGAGGGTCCACCTCAGGATTTCAATAACGTTACATTTTGAAATATTAATGTTTGTCTTAAAGGGGATGAACCGGAGTAGTGGTAAAACTATGCAAGGGTTTCCCACTGTTCCTTCAAAATACTTGAAGTTTTGACTTTTTTATTATAAATTGGACCGTTTAAGGACTGCATAATTTTGGATAATAATAATTAATGTAAATTCTTGTTGCAGGATAACCATTATATATATATATATATATATATATATTTGCAAGAATCTAATTTTAGTTTGTAATTGCTCTAATACACCAGGAAAAAGAAGCTCGCAGAGATGAAAAGATAAAATTTACATGCAAATGTTCTTTCTTGGAGATATACAATGAACAGATCCTTGATCTATTGGACCCGTCATCTAACAATCTGCAGGTAAGGCCAACTTTTCATTGAATATAAAATCACGTCACTTCTTTGAGGGATATCTTCTCTCTTTCCGCTTGTTCCCCAAATCATGTCTTTGGAAGTTCATCTTCGAAACCTAAGAAGATAATATGCAAATAATGTATGAACTGGTATTTCTCTGTGTCTTTTTGAGGAGGCACTTTATTTTCTCTTGAACTTTTTTTTCAAAAATTATGTGGCAGATAAGAGAAGACAATAAGAAAGGAGTTTATGTGGAAAATATCAAGGAAGTAGAAGTTACTAACGCTCGAGATGTCATTCAGCAACTTATTCAGGTATTTGCCTTCATCTTTACTCTTGAATATTTTTTCTTGCAACGTAGCTGGATTAATTTTTTTATAGAAATTCTCAGTTTGTGATTGAAACGGTTTACTAACTTATTCACTTATTTGGCATTTGCATTTGCACTTTTTTCCAGCACAGTTTATTGAATTTTACGCATGAATCTCATCCTTTTTCAGCACAACTTATAAGTTAATAGGCACTGATTGAAAATAATGATGCTCTTTAGGGTGCTGCCAACCGAAAGGTAGCTGCCACTAATATGAATTGCGCTAGCAGTCGTTCTCATAGTGTATTTACTTGCATCGTTGAGAGCCAGGTGAGTAATATTGATGTGTTCCCCCCTGCCCATTTCATTCTTAACCTTTTATTATGTTTTTATATTATACTGATACAAATTAATTTAACTACTTCTTGTTAGTGGGAATTTCAAGGTGTAACTCACTTCCGATTTGCTCGACTTAATCTTGTTGATTTGGCTGGATCTGAGAGGTAATTGGTTCCTAAGAGCGTGTATGCCTGTTTTACTGATTTAGATGAGCAAAGAAGTCAAAAGTGTTTTACCTCATTCTAGTACCCATATGGCTAATATTATGTATCCATTTTGATAATAGGCAAAAGAGTTCTGGTGCTGAAGGGGAACGCCTCAAGGAAGCTACTAATATCAACAAGTCTCTTTCAACCTTGGGGTTGGTTATCCTCATTGCACTATTTAATTACTGTCTATTATACTAATATACAGTAGTTCCTACTACTTGTTTCAGTTATGGTGTTATTCTCAAAAAGTTAACCTTGTAGGTCATAATATTATACTTGCAGGCTTGTGATAATGAATCTAGTAAATATATCTAGCGGAAAGTCGCTCCATGTTCCTTACCGTGATTCAAAGCTCACATTTTTACTTCAGGTCGGTGCTGAAACTTTTTAGATTCATGTTGCTGGCAATTCCCAATTAGATTCCAGTGTCTGTGGAGATAGGTGACCACAGATATCAGGGTTTTAAAATGAAATAGTTGTTGTGCAAGAACTGTATGTTTTATGGATATGGACAAGTTTTCAACTACAAAAGTTATCTTAATAGTTTGGATTAGAAGGCTTAAAAGTTATTTCACATTTCTAATTTTTATTATGCAGCAATAACTTTGGTAATGAAATAATTATCTCACCTAATAACTATTTCTAAGAGACTTTGGTTTCTACGAAAGTGAGCTTCTTTTGCAATAAAATTACATTGTAAAAACCTATACATTATAAATAAAGGAGTTCTGAATTCGGCTATATGGAGCCATAAACTCAATGCCATCACACTAACATAATTACATGAAGACACCAATGTACAATGTCTTTGGTAGTTACTCTTTCTACCCAGAAATCGGTTGTCGAAGTGGAACTGGAAACAGCACTTGAAACATTATAGGGTAGAAGCACCTGAAATACATATCTTTAGGATATTTTCAACGTATAATTTTTATTAGTCACAATTTTATTTGTTAGTTTGTTGCTTGGAATCTTGGATAGAATGAACATTGCGGTGATATTCTGCCCTAAATTTTGAAACATCTAGTAAGGGTTTCACACGAAGATTAAATATTTCCTTTTGATGAATGTTAGGCAATTTTTTGTTACTTTGGCTGAATTCTTTTATTAAAAAAGGAGCTGCATATTATCAATTGAACCTGATCAGTATTCTGTCTCTTCCTTTCAGGATTCTCTTGGAGGGAATTCAAAAACGATCATAATCGCAAATATAAGCCCCTCCACTTGGTCAGTGAACCTCCTTTCTCTATGCATGTTCCAAATATCTTTTTAATAGGACTTGGTTTCTTTTGCGCAAAAGAATTATTGGGAACCTGCAATGAGCAAGTTTCAACGTCTCTTTGTTTATTAACTTGATTTTTAACCTCTCTGTTGCTTGACAAATTTTGCCGTAGTTTCTTTTCTTTGTCATTAACCATGTCACATTTATTTGCTGTATACGGTTAACTGCTTTTATATTTGAGTAACATTTAGTAACTTGCAGTTGTTCGCTCGAGACATTAAGCACATTGAAGTTTGCACAACGAGCTAAGTTTATCAAGAACAATGTACGTCTTTGTACTTTTCTTGTTTATTTATTAACGTACTTCCTTTTTCTGCCAACTATGAGTGGCTAGCAGTTCATTGTTACTCAGTAAAAAATAGAAACTGTTTTATTCCAAGGTCGTTATCCACTGAAAAAATTGAAAATTCTCAACGGATTGTACCTTTGTACGCAAGAAAATTAGAAGCTTTATAGAGCAAGTCTAACATATGGATCATACTAATGAGAGCTTATTAAACAGTTTTGATATGTTGGTTTTCTGTTCAGTTTTCTATTTTTCTCAGTTTTATTACAAGGTCGTTATCCACTGAAAAAATTGAAAATTCTCAACGGATTGTACCTTTGTACGCAAGAAAATTAGAAGCTTTATAGAGCAAGTCTAACATATGGATCATACTGATGAGAGCTTATTAAACTGTTTTGATATATTGGTTTTCTGTTCAGACAGCTATGAGAGCTTAATTAAATTATTATCTATTTTTCTCCAGGCCATTGTAAATGAGGATGCATCTGGAGATGTCATTGCCATGAGAATTCAAATTCAACAACTTAAGGTACTTTAATTTTGATTTATCTTCTCTTGACTTTTGCCTCGAATTCTGTCATTGCATAGAAAATGTTTGGTTACCCTTTCTCTTTGCATTTGCTATGGAAGATAACGGTTAAGTAATTTGATTCTAGTAGTGGTTCGTCATTTTATGAGTCAATTAATGCCTTCATGCTTATTGAATTGCTTATCAGAAAAGTATAACGGTGAGCAAGAGTTTTCTCTCACTTTTCATCTGCACTTTGAAGGGAAATGGAAAAGCTCCATCAACTTAGATTTTATGCCATCATCTATTTATAAAAAGATTGATTGATGATTTAATGCTTTTATATATACTCATTAAATTGCTTATCGAAAGTATAATGGTGAACATGAGTTTTTTTTCACTATTCATCTAGAGTTTAATGTGCAGTGGAAAAGCTACAATGACTTGTATTTCATGCCGAGTTAATTTACAGGATTTACAAGATTCATCATAAAATATGTGCTTTTGGACTGATATTGCTAAATTAGCTTATTTGTAATGCAATTTTTATTTTTGGGGGTTTCAGAAAGAAGTATCCCGTTTACGAGGCCTAGGAGGTGGTGGAGAAAATCAGGATAATGACATTTCAGCAATTAGCTTTCCAGGCTCTCCAGGATCCTTCAAGTGGGAGAGCGCTCAAGGATCATTCAGTCCATTAAACTCAATCAAAAGGACATCTCAGGTACATATTTTTTTGTGTCTGGGAAATCATCCACCTTCCCATGACTATGTTTACCGATAAAAGCATCTTTCTCTTTTTGCAGAAAAAAGACTATGAAATTGCCCTTGTTGGAGCCTTTAGGAGGGAAAAGGACAAAGAGATGACGTTGCAGGCATTGAGAGATGAAAATCAAGCGGCCATGAAGCTGGTATCTATGAAAAGCAGTATATTTACTTAATGGTTTGTTATGTCAGTTTTATTTGAATGTTTGAATAAAGAAGACAATACATAAGATTTTGACCCAAGTAGCAATTTGGATGAGAAACTTATATCAGTTTATGTTGATTTAAGGCTGTCAAGGAGCTCCATTTTGGTATATCTGTATAATTCTTCAGTACTTTTAAGTTTATACTGATTCTTTTTCGTTGATACATTCATAATCATATTTTTTGAATTTTTTGTGGTGTAACTCTATGGAAATTAAATGGTTTCAATATGGGATGAATCAGGCCAAACAAAGGGAGGATGAAATACAAGGTCTGAAGATGAGACTACGTTTTCGAGAAGCTGGAATAAAGAGGTTAGAAGCTGTTGCTTCTGGGAAGATCTCGGCTGAGACACACTTGCTAAACGAAAAAGAGGAGCATTTGAAAGAAATTGAGGTCCTGCGGGCACAGGTGGATCGAAGTCAAGAAGTGACCAGATTTGCTATGGAAAATTTGCAGCTGAAAGAAGAAATTAGAAGGCACGTTTTTTTAACTGACTTTGATCTCATGGTTAAAAGAAAGATTGGAAAGTGACTTAGTTACTGTAAGGCCAAAAATGAATATTCAAGTACGAGCAATATAACATAGTTTCTATGCATTGCTTATTATATATCCACTGATATGCATAATGTATGAGGCAAGAATACAGCCTCCTGGTCTTGTCAAGAGAAACAACTAGTATATTCACAAACAATGCTAGATCACAATTGACTTTTCTGTGAGATATATATATATAAGGAGAGATCTTTTGACTTTAGTATAAGACTAAGAAGTCTTACTCCCCATCACAACTATTGATTTCCTTATCTAATGGTTAGAGTTTATTAAGTTATACCAATTAATTAACAGCTGAGATGAGGAATAAGACTTCTTAGTTTTACATGGAGTCAAAAGATCCCTCCCCTCTCTCTACACACACACACACACACATATATATATATTCTATAATGTCATGTTGCTAATGTTTATATATCTTGAAGACAGGTTGAAGTCATTCTATGAGGAAGGTGAAAGGGAAATGATGAATGAACAGATCATGATGCTGCAGAACAAGGTAGGAAGGGATGTTTTTGAATTGGTTCATATGTATTTACTTTATAAAAGTACTGTCAATCTCCCTCTATGTTGATTGTGTTCTTTTTCACTTGTATTTACTTTATAAAAGTACTGTCAATCTCCCTCTATGTTGATTGTGTTCTTTTTCACTTGTATGTGCAGTTGTTAGAAGCACTAGATTGGAAATTAATGCACGAACCAGATCAGGTAATGGTTCAGGTTTTCACAGTTTTTTCTGTAATGATTTTTCTTGCGTCTAAAAGGGGTTGCAAAATTTTATGTTGACCTCCCTGTCATTTGCAAATGTTAGAAAGCATATTCTGACTCGATGATGGAAGAAGACATACAGAGTGATGGCAATCTTATTTCAAAACAGGTAAGAAAAATATAGAGTTTTCGGTATTCATATTCATTGTTTGAATCAGTGAATGCGTGATATATTACTTCAACATAGATGGAAGCTAGAATTAGATTTTGATTGTGCCAATACATCAGGCCGTCAGACTGGCAGATATTTACGAATGACCTGCTGTTTAGATTTCATTAATATTCTACTTTTTAATTTTTTGAATTCTGCATAGTTTGCCAGTTTGGTATTGTCATAGGATCCACCTGAATTAAGTCTAACATAAATATAGGTTCACATATTTTGAATCTCTTGAAAATGGTAGCCTCTCACAATCTGTCAAGCATGCTTTAAATCTAAAAGAATGATACTGGTGCTCAACTGGCGGAGTACGGATTGCAGTTTTGACTTAACAATTTTATTTTTTTTCCTGTCTTCATGTTCTTCTTTTTATACACTTATTTATATTAGAAATGATCAGGGCGAAGACGTATCTCAGACCACTAGAAAAATATAGGTCATCTTTTCCTCATTCTTAGATTTTTAAGCTTGACTATTTGAGTCCCCACCATTATCAAATTGTGGATCTTCTAGGAGCACGAGTCAATATTGTCAAATGGACAGCAACTGAATAAAAAAGCCTAGTAAATATTTAGATATATGATGTATAAAAATGTAACATGTTTTTCTTTCTAATTATCTTATATTTATAGTTGTTTGTAAAATTTTGTGCATTTTAAATTTTTTATGTATATGACTTATTTAATTCTTGTTAATATTTGTCTTTAGGAGCTAAGTCCAAAATCACGTTGGCAGTCTTCTCTTAGGGAGGAAAATGAGTTTCTCCGCATTCAGGTCTAGACCAACCTTGCTTGTACTGGTTTTTACTTCATTGATTTGCTGGTCTCTCCAACTTAATATAATTTTATCTATGGCAGGCTATACAAAACCAGGCAGAAATGGACACGATTCGCAAGAAGCTAGAAGTTTGCCTTGGGGAGAAAGAAAAATTGGAAAGGTGTTGTTTGCTCTCTCTCTCTCTCGTTTATATTTTTCACATTTATAATTATGTGGTGGTTCCATGTTCTTGGACTTAATTGTTTGGTTAAAAGTGATTCTTGTCATATTGTTTCTGCATAAATATGTATTTCTCTCTTCTTCTTTTTTCATGATAAAATGTTGCTTCAAATTTATCCACTAAATGTTATCTTGCAGGCGTGTTGATGATTTGGCAGCACAACTTGAACAAGAGAAACCCAAAGCCACTAAGGAAGGAAGGGAGCAAATGGACCTTCCATCAACAACTGATACGCCTGACATTAACAACATCAATGACCAAGCCGAATTGGAAGCAATGGTTACTGCTATTGCTGCTGCTAATGCTGCTGCTATTCAAAGAGAAGCAGAGGCTCACGAGACAGCAATTATGCTTACAAATGAGAACGATGAACTCAGGATGAAGGTGAAAGCCTTGATTGAGGATAACAGTAAACTAATTGAATTGTATGAGCAAGCCACTGCTGAAAATAACAGTAGAAATGTTAACAAAGGGGAAAATGCTCGAGAAGTTGGTTCCAAGGGTGACATTGGTAGCCATCTTCTTGAAACAAGAAGAGAAGAAGAGACTGAGTTGAAAAGGATGGTTGAGAATCTCCAGCATCAGCTCATGGATATAAAAGAAGAAAATGAAAAGCTGTTGAGTTTGTATGAAAGAGCCATGCAGGAGAGGGATGATCTTAAAAGAACTCTTTCATGTTCTAGACACGAAAGAGTTGAAACCAAAGGAGAAATGGACTGCCCGGAAAAGCTTGTTGAAGTTGATGGAGGGGAAAGGGACTTGGCAGTAGAATCTGTTTCCCAGGTAGCGCAGGAGGGTAGAGGTGAAAGTAAATACGTTGAGAGACCTACTATATCTGGGTCTGAGTATGATGGACAAGAAGAAGAAAAGCTTTTAATGGGGAACAATGAGGTTGATTTTCTGGCCAATTCTGACATGGACATCGAGGTATCAAACTTCACTGACATGGACATCGAGGTGTCAAATTTCACTGAGAAGAATTTATCAGAGGAATTAAATTGTGCTACAAAGAAGCTTGAAAGAGTTGATGAACGAATCTCAGATGCTGTCAGAACTTTAGCTTCACTTGGTTGTGCTGAAAAAGCAATGGTTCAGGTTGATAAGCTCTCTAGAGAAATTGAAGTGATAGAACATGATATTCAGGTCAAGCGTGAGCAGTTTGAAACGTTGAAACTTCTGCTTTCCGAAGCAGAAAAAAGAAGAACTCTAGTGGATAATAAGTTCTCTGCGCTCAAATATTCATTATCAAACTTTTCCTCAACGTTTTCTTACTTTGAGCTACGGGAAGCAAAGGCAAGAGCAGGGGTGAACGACTTGACATCTTATATTGACCAAAAGAAAGGGGAATTGGCTGCTCTTCAAGCTTCCAAAAAGGGGTTGGAGAATGCTCAAAAGAAGAACCAAGAATCTGAAGTTGAATTAGTTACAAATATTGCATGCATCAAATCAAAACTGGAGGAAGAGAATCGCAAGCGCGAAAGTGAAAAGGTTCTCTTTGCGATTGATAACACACACAATATGGATTCCTCGCTGAAAAATTGGCATCTTAGTGGTAAAGCCACCGAGTTACTTAAGTTAGAGGAAGAGAAAACGAAGCTGCAAGCAGAGACGAAGCTTTCTCAAGAAAAACTTGGGTTTATAAGAAAGGAACTTGGGAATTTAAACAAGAAGGTGGCAAATGTAGAGAGCCAGATACAAGGTGTTCAACTGGAAATACAGCAAGGTTTAAAGAACGCAGAGGAGAAGGAGCTTGCACTTCAACGTGTGATGAAAGAGAAAGATATGCTCTTGGAGTTTAGGGATAATGGTATGGTTGAAATGGAGCATATGATCATTGAACTCCAGCAATGTGTGTTTGAATATGATGTAAAGGAGGCTGAAATAAAGATACTAGGGGAAGAATTGCAAACAGATTTTACAAGAGCCCAAGAGTTACAGACAGCCAGGATCATTGCTGCTAACAACAAAAATAATCATCTTTCTTCAGTGTCTCATTTAGGCATGTTTGAGAAGATAGAGGAAGAGATGCAAAATCTACGGGCATCTATTCTGGAGACAAAATTGTTGTTGGAAGACATTTCCCATGCCACCTAAACAACTGATTTCTGTAACTAATGCTCCACTTGTTAATTATATGATGTATTGTGTAATGTCCATTCTGGATATGCTTGAGAACCTCGTTGACCCTTTTTCTAACTTTTTTTTTTACATGTAGCAAGTGACTTTTTAACCAAATCTCTCTCTCGTCCTTGTAGTATTTCGCTAATTGATATGGGGAAAAGCAATCTTTTTGGACAAAAGAATTATCCGGTTAAAGTTGATTGGACTAGTCCCATCACTGATACTGACGGGACTCGTCCCACGTCAGTCCAATTACCGTAAAGCTTCGAAAGGTTATAACTTGTGACTCGAGTATCCAAATTAGATGATTTTTTTTTATTTCACATAACTTTTTGAGATCTACGCAACAACACCTCATTTGACATATTTTATCTCCCACAAACATAGTTTGAATTTATAACAATTGTACCACAATCACAAAAGTGTTTATCCATAAGATCTTCAAACTATGTTTGTGGGAGATAAATATGTCAAATGAGGTGTCATTGTGTAAATCTCGAAAAGTTATGTGAAATAAAAAAAAATCATCTGATTTGGATACCCGAGTCACAAGTTATGACCTTCCGAAGTTTTATGGTAATTGGATTGCCGACGTGGCACGAGTCCCGTCAGTATCAGTGACCGGACTAGTCCCGTCAGCATAGGTGAAATATTTGACTGTATTACTTTGGAAAAACTTATCCAATCAGCTTTAAGCGGATAATTTTTTTGTCCAAAAACTTTAAAATGGTGCTTTAGCCTTGATCTGGGCCCATGAAATTAAGAACTGTTTTATATGTACCAGAGAGATTAATTTAATGAAATTATTATTATTTTTTTAAAATAGCGACACGGTAATTTTAAAATCCCGATTTTTGTATCAAAAAAATAAAATAAAAAAATCCCGATTTAAATGTTTTCTGTTGAATCTTTTGTTACATTAGTTATTGACACTTTAAAAATTCTGACGTGTCGCGTTTGACATTTCCCGATATTCCAACACTCGTTATATAAATTTAAAAAAAAATGTTCAAAGGGTTGAGTTTTTAGTTTCAGTTATTATATTCGTTTGATTACGATTATCATTTTATTGAATTTAATATAAATATTTGAGATATCTTATGTATCTTTGCAAAATTGATGAATATTATAAGTTTGGTTTCATTTTTTTGTTAAATTATTGAATATTAAATACAATATACACTACATAAATTAAAAATATTATTTAATATCAAAACGTGTCCTAACGTATCGAAATCTAATAATTTTTAGAATTAATGTGTCGGAGTGTTGTGTCATGTTGTGTCACGTATCCTGTATCGGTATCGGTGTTACATAGATTACACATATAATTAGTTATCCATAATGATTGTGGCACTAACAAGGAGATTGACCCAATTAATGTATTTTTTTTTTTAATAAATTATAAGAATAAATTTTGAAATATATTAATGAAGTAATGTAATGAGTCACCCTGAATGGGATGCTACATAACTCGTATGAGGCGTGCCGTACTTGGCAATACTGAAATCTAAAGGTTATATTTTAAATAATTTTTTTTAAACATATTTTGAATAATTTAACTTGAACATTAGTAACAATTTAATATATTTTGTTTAAGATATAATCCTTAAACATGTCCCCGTTCAACACGTGACCTCAATAATCAACTCCCACACACCCATACGGGACTAATTACATTACTTAAAATCTGCATTATTGGGGTTATTTTTCAAAAAAAGGCATTAATGGGGCCATTCGCCTTTCAAAACGTCTCCCAAGTCCCAACTCATTCTAGAAGTTGTGTTAAAAGTCGACTTTGGACGCTTTGGGTCATTGTCCAGCAGCTCCGGTCTATCTTCGCTTATCAAATTGAATAATTCAAACCATGCACATCCAGGGTTTAACGTTTTACATCTTATCTTCGGGCGTAAATAAATTAGGCTACCTTACTATTAGATGGTGAAATTTATTGAGAACCAAAAAAAATATTTACTGTATTTTTTTTATTGAAGATATTTACTTTATTTTAAATTTAATCAGATCTGTTAATTTATGTAGATTTAAATTATAAGTCTGATCTTATATATATATTTTTAAAAAATCATTAATGTTAGTCTGTTAATTTATGTAGGCAAATTATAATAATTATTTATTTTATTTAAAATAACAAATCTATAAAAAATATGACAAATTTTCCTTTACCTCACAGGTTATAAATTTACAAGTTGACCTATATTATATTATTTATCTTATTAGATTAAATATGATATAGGTAAGCTTGTAAATTTATAGGCCAACATGTAAAAGAAAACTTATAACTTGCTTTTTATATAAGTTTTTTTAACTTATAACTTGCTTTATATATAAGTTTTTTTTTTTTTTATATACTAACCTGTTTTATTTGCACTTGTTCTGCCCGCTGACCTATTTTCACTCCTATTATACATGTAAAAATATATGAAATTTATATAAAAAATTTCTCTTTTCTTGGTATAAGCCCACATGAACCCACACATTATTATTTGTGAAGGGAGACACTAAACCCAACATTAAAGACATATATAATAATTTTCACCAAAAAAAGAAAAGACATATATAATTGGGAAAAATGTGTGTTATTTTGAATGACATATTTTATATCCTTTCACTTTTACAAAGAGATAAGATCCACATCTTTAAAAAAAATTCCTCACTCTCTCTCTTCCATGATTTATTTCTCTCTCACTTAAAATTTTATGTGATATACATTTTTTCCTATATAATTTTGTATTATTTACTTATTTTTGTTTTCTTTATTTTCTAGACACTCACTTTGATTTTGTTATCTCGCAAATAAGGTGACGTTATTATCCACGAAAAATTATTCATCAACTGTGCTATAATAGATTTTGTTATCTCGCATATAAACTTTAGAGGAAAAAAAGTATTTAATGTTATTTTAGATAATTTTTATTAATATTGTTGACGTTATTTTAGGTTGAAAAAATAAAAAATAAAAAAATAAAATTATTATAATCTTGAAATAAATTAAAATTACAAACACACCATGATTTTGCTTCAAAATAATATCATTTTAATGAACATTAGATAAAATTAATAAAATAATTAAAATAAAATAAAAACGAACTCATAAACTTATCGGCATACTATATTGTAATAGATATTTAAATATTTTATAGATTGCACTATGGCCAAGATTTTGCAATCTAAACCAGAACTAACAAAGTATGAGTTCTGTATCTGTCGTTCTAAGCACGCACACCTCTTCTCGAATCACTCGTTCTTTTAAATGTCAAGCTGGTGAAAAACAAAACAGTCTGACATGGTTTAGTTTATGTTTTGTTTTTTCGTTTTTTAACAAACAACATATGCTTTCATTTAATATTAAATTACTTATGTTTAATTGTTTACTGAGTAATCTGGCTAATCAGACTTTTTTTTTATATACAATCTGGCTAATCAGACTTTAATTATTCATTAACACTATCTATCAGCACTTTAAAGAGATATTTACCCGAAAGAATTAGAATTAGGCTATAATACTTTGCAGGGAAAAATGTTTTTTTGAATCAATATCCTTTGAATTTATATTAATAAACAAATATTCTTTAAGTTATTAATAATAAGAAGAACTCTGTACCAAAAAAAAAAAAAATATGAACCCTCAAATCATCATTACAGTGAACCCAATGAGTTATGTGACATTTTTTTTAGGGAAAATATTTTCTCCATTTACCTAAAATAAGTCTCTTTCCTATATTAATAAAGGATTTTATGTTTATCATGTAACATGATATAACATCACTTTTCTACACACACATTAAAAAATTGGGATCTATATATTTTTTTTCTCTCATCATTCCACTTTCTCTCTCCATTTTTCTTTTTGTGTGTTAGAAACAATACTTAAATCACGTAACATAACATTAATAAAACTGATTAACAAAATAGTTGCCCTTGGGTTTTTTCTTTTGAGAATAGTAAAACCCTTTTTTTTTTTTATCACTATCGTTTACTTTTGGCTCTTATCTTAGTTTTCTCAAACGCTATCCAGGGTCCACAATTCTCAACGTGAATTATGTGACTTTTATGTGAAAGCAGGTCCCATATAAATAGCTGCTCTCAATCGGGAAAGTGGAAAGCACAGGCGTCAGAAGAAAAATGAATCAGCAAACCACTTTGATGATAAGAACTTAATGATACCAAAAAGCAAATTGACAGCCATCAGATTTCAGAAGCAGAAACAGCCAAAGAGAACCCAAGCACTGGACTGCTGTGTAACCAGTCGTCTCACTAACAATTCATTATTATTATTATTATTATTATTATTATTATACCTTTAAGTTCACGAGACATTAGAATTCAATCTCAATAAACCTAATATTCATTGAGCTTTTTTCAATTAAATAATGACTCTATCAAATAATTTATTGAGATAATAGTTCATTCAAACAAAAAATTATTTACAATCATTTTATTATTCTTTACAAAAATGACTTATATATGCGAGTCGGCTAAAAGACGGCGTAAAAGATCACATGGGATGTCATGATCTCTATTTTTGTTTGTTTTTCCATGAACTTATTCATATATTTAAATGGCTTGTAAATTAAACTTTCACATTAATATATTAGTTATTAAAATTTTTGTATGAGTTTTAGTACAAGACAAGATTTATTACATGAAGGGTCAAACTCAAAATCACTTTTACTTACTCGATTGCATTTTCTTTATTTGTTTATTGGAAAAATATTTCTGCTAGATAAGTTATCTGCATTTATTCCCAAAATGACGTCGCTTTAGTCTTAAAAACTTAAAAAATTAAAAATATAAAAGTTATTGCAACTCTGAAATAAATTAAATTATAAAAACACAATTATTTCCGCCCAAAATGACGTCATATTATTTGTATTAAAAAAAATTATAAAAAAAATGAAGACGGCTTACTGCAGATATATAACTTATCTATAGTAACTGCATAAAAAACGAACCCTTTGTTTATACTATATTTTAACACGCCTTTTATAAAAAAAAAAATTGAAAAAATGAATGATACATCAAGTCCATTATATTTGTATTAAAAAAATTTATAAAAAAAATAAGGATTACGAGAATTGAATTTGAAATTGGAAGTTCTGATAATATATATAAAGAATTAATTCAATTTAAAAGTTTAAGTTGTTAAGTGATGAACTGTTTTTAATGATAACAAAAATTAAAAAAATCCATCGTAAATAGCTTAAATATATATTTTATGGTTTATAAATAGTAATGACAGCACACATGTTCTATAATTGCAATCCCATAGTTTTTCGTTCCTATCCCTTTTTTTAAGCTCTCCCAACTATTTCGATTTCAAATCACACGTTCTCATTCATTTTCCCTTGTTTTGCGAGCGATGGCGTAGACGCGGAAATGAATCGGTGGCGCTCGCAGAAACCTCCGTTCCCACCTCCGCTCTAGTGTTTTTCTGCCCCCTCCGATTCTTCCCTCTGTTGTCTCCATCTTTTCCGGCTTAATGACGCGGCAGCAGCAGGTCCTACTGCGATCGGCGCAGGTGAACCGGCGTCACCCTCCACGGGAGAGGCGCCGCGTCGGAGAGGTTGCCGGTAATGCGACGGCGGAGTGCGCGGCCGTGTGCTGTTGCATCCCGTGCACGGTGATGGACATGGTTGTGCTTGCGGCGTATAAGGTTCCGGCGGGGTTGTTGAAGAAAGCGATGCACAAGAGAAAGCGACGGTTGCAGAAGAAGAAGACCGAGAAGCTGTTGGATCAGAGGCCCAGCAGCGTCGAAAGCGGGAATATTGGGCCCACTCTGGAGGAGCAACTGGCTAAAGAGGTGGCGGCGGAGAAGGCCGAGCCCGTTGGGCTGGAGGAGCAGATGTGGGCCCAGTTCAGCGGAACCGGATTCTGGCGAAGCTCTTCTCAGCGCCAACAGCAACAACAATCGCAGCTGCAAACTGTTGTACACGTGTCGAAGCCCCTTTCGCGGAACAATTCAACACCTCGTTAACTTTTGCAATGTATTGTGGAGACTTATTTATGAAAAATATAGTGCAATTTATGTGTGTCATGTTATTAAATTATTTCTTATACATATATATAAATATGTGATATTTATATATTTTTTCTCTTCGGAAAGGAAATAAATTTATTTCTAACTGAAACATCAAACCCTTTCACTAATTACAGGGTTGGTTATTTAGATTAATTTTTTTTTTACTGTTTTATGATGTTTGCATGAAAATGCTTGTGAGCAATGTTTTTTTAATAAAAAGCTAGCTCAAAAGTGGAGTTAGCTCAAAAGGTGGAGTGATTAAGTCCTTATAAAGGCCACATTAGTTGCACATACAATCAATGTGAGATTATATATCTCAACACGCCCCCTCACACGAGAGCCCATTGTTGGATTTGAAAAGTGGATGATGCAACAGAATCTATCTGTGCTAAGAGAGTCCCAACAGAATCCATCTGTGCTAAGAGAGTCCCAAGAGAAAGTGAGGGATGAGCACTGCCCCAAAATAGCTCAAAGAGTGAGAATGTTTTCAAGACATTTTCAGAAAGCATCTTGACAAATTTTACTTAACACATATTTATTCAGGAATGTGTTCAGACTATATATCTCAACACCGTAACAGAAGACTAATTACCATCATATCTTTTTTAGGATGGTTCTCACAAATTATTTTTTTTATTTTCAGAACTCGAACTCAAAATCTCTAATTAAGGAGTCGCTAAATAAGTTATGGTGAGCAATGTTTTCAAGACATTTTCAGAAAGCATCTTGACAAATTTTACTTAACACATATTTATTCAGGAATGTGTTCAGACGCGGTTCCACAGCTTGTTGTGGAAGAAAGCGTGCGTGACTTCACGCGCAGCTGAATTTAACCCATTTCCAATATTAGACTCTAGAAGGGTTTTCTTAACTTTCACCCCTCGAGAACGTTACAGAGGTGGGTGTCACTGTCACCCAAGTGGGGCTGCAACAAGTAAGGTCATTACTTAACCCATAGGATTAGAGTAGTGTCATTAATAAAATAAAAGGGTTTTGATTTTTTTATGTGAGAAAATTCTCTCAAACCTCATATTTATTAAAAAAATATTACACAAAAATTAAAGAATTACTAATAGTAAAAAATAACTCTTACCATTGAGAAAATATTTTCCCAAAATAAAGACACTAAAACTATAATATTCTGGTGTACGTTTCTATGGGTGTTAGCTCTTGATTATTATTTATTAAACTTCGTTGCTATAATCTTGACGTGCTAAGTAAATTGTAAATGAATCATTCATTTATTGGCTAATCACAAAATTAATAGGATTATATGTTAAAATAAAATGTCACTTCAATTAATTTTATAATTTTATTTTCTCGCAGGAAGTTAACTTGTTGATTAATGTATAATGACAAAGTATCAAAAGAGATATTTTTTAGAATAATTTTTTCCTCATATAAGATATATTTTTTAATTTATTGTTATTGTACGAAATATATTTCACCTAATATATATATATATATATATATATATATATATATATATATATATATTATATCTCTATTTTGACATTTTTCTGTTCAAATTTCCTCTGCTTTGTTTTTTTTTTAATTTATGTGACGAATGTCTTTTAGGTAAAAAGATATTATTAATTAGAAGCACTATTGTAAGTATTGTTGTTTTTATTTTATGAAATGCCTTTTTGTGGGTAAAAATATATGTTAAAGTAACATTATTGCAGGCATTATTTTTATTAATTATATAACGATATACTGTTAGGTTTAAACAAATTATTAAGTAGCGTTAGTCTTAACCCCAATCTTCAAAACTATATATCTAAAAAAAGTTTTTTAATGGGAAAGTCTATATTAAATATTTTTTTAATAAAATGCAAACAACTGATTATAAATAAAAGCATATGATGAGATAGCCGTAAATCTTTAAAAAAATTATAAGATAAAAAAATTAAAATATATAAATAACGAACTTATTCTTTATTAAAAAAGATAGAATATGATTACCAAAAAAATAAATAAATAAAAAATAGAATAATCTATCTATTTTTTTTCTTCATATTACCTTACATACTCATCTCCAACACCATTAGTATTGAAGATGAGTATGCATGAAAAAAGTACGTATGAAAAAATTAGATACAATATCATGTCCGATTAAAAAGATATCAATCAATTTGCATATCATGAAAGAAAATCAGCATATCATCGAAGCAAATATTTATTATATAACTTGTTGATAGAATTATCAAGACAAGTCAAGATTTGATTTGAACCCGATTTATGCGAGATGAATACCCAATTCTAAAGAGGCCCAATCAGCCCTTGAACCATTGCTTAACCGTGAAGAAAACAAGTCCATCTCGCGTGAATCTAAACATCTTGTACCGGCAAACGCTACTAGCAGCTTAGGCAAGTGGGACCTGGTGAGATCAGGTGCTGAGAATAAATTGACCACCACATGAACCAATGACTAGATGACATCATCACTTCATCAACTTGTTGTGATATCTATAAGGGCCTAGCCTTGCTATAGGCATCTCGCCCGTAATATAGCCTTTAAAAGCTGTTCTTCTCGACTAATGAGAATGATCAAGACCATTAGAGGCAACAAGAGCAAGACACCCTCCAACTATAAATGCCCAGGAATTTAGCCTAGGTAAGATAATCTATCATCGAATACTTAAACTATTTGAATACTAAACTAACTTGAGTTTCATAGTGCTTTTCACATATCCCCTTCAGTCTCCTCCAATGATCCAAACACCTACATACAAGCTTAATCATATCGCACAAACAATAAAGATATCTCACCAGAATCCAATCATCTATCAGGACATCATTAACTTATAGCTTTATCAACAATATCAAACTCAACTGTGCGAGATCCAACTCAATTGATATTAGATTGATCAAAATTCATTTGTCTAAAATGACATACTCCATTAGCATATCCCCAACCCATAAATTTGGTCTACAATGACAAGCTCCACTAACATATCCCCAACTCATAAATTTGGTCAACTAAACCCTAAACCCTAAATTTCATTTGAAAAACAAAATTTATTCAATTACTAATATTTATTTAATTCATTAAAATTTTAATATTTCAGCATTTCAAAGTTTAAGTCAATTTTGGTGCCGGCTTGTATGCCAAGTTGCAACTTGTTTCACTCGTAGATTACTGGACTAATTACTCAGTTGACAACTGGAATGGTTGAAAATTTGGTGTATAATTCCAAATCCCAATACACTATCTCTTCTATATTTTTTGCAAGGGTTATAATTTCCTGCCATGTCGTTCACGAATGTTCGGGAATGGGCTAATCTTTTTGGGCTTTTGGCAGTTTTCTAGCAGGAACATAAATTTTAAAGAAAGGGTCTAGGTCTTTCTGGTAGCTAATAGTAACATGTTTGGAACTATGAACACTGGTCAATGGTCAGGTACCCATTCAAAAGTTATATGCTTATTACAGCATAGTTCATCTAATTAGATGAGAAGGGGCTTACGATGTTTGCCTAAGATTTGCATATTCACATCACATGGAGACATATCCATGATTTTATATTTCTAGTTTGGCTATCAAAACTAAATTGGTTCAAGGATGAGTGGCTGACCCTTACCATTTGATAGTTATTGCAAATAACTTAAATTGGGAACCAAGTATGGTTGAGTTGAGGGATTGTAATACACTAATATGTACTATACTCATTTAAAATTATAATATATGAACATAGGTGTCATAAAAAATAAAAAAGTTGATAAAAAAAATTAAATATAAATACAGCTAGATGAACCATGCCGTATAAGAGGACACAGGACGACAGGTTATAAGTTATATGAGTTGATGACCCAACCCAACCTAAGCAGAGAATGACGAGTAAGGTGAAAGAATGGAAATATCTATGTTACTATTGTTATACCATTTATTCGGTGTATCTATTCAATAAAAATTGAGAAAAGACTCTATGCTTATATGAAAAGGAGAGAAAAATATTTTTTTTTATCCAAATGTTCATTAGATGTATCTACTACACATGTACAAAAGATGATCTCGTGGAAGACTTGTCAAAGAGAATCGTGAGAATGCCACGTGTTGGAAGCACATTGAGCAGAAGACTAAGACCGAGTTAAGGTAAGGTTAGCTGACTCGGTGGTTGGTTTCTTCCGAAAAGTAAAACAAAAAGAAAAGGGTAACATACCACGCACACTTCAGTCCATACCGCACCGCAGAGAAAAATCTCTCTCTCTCTCTCTCTAATTCGTTCGCGCTCGCTAGGGTTTTCTTCAATTACATATCGATTACGCTACTTCATCGCGCAATCTTACGCGATTCTTTATGGAGGTAACACTGTTTTCAATAACTGCGGTTTACTTGATTCTTAGCCTGTTTGGTTCTCGAGAATTTTGTTTTCTTTTTATATTTTCATGCTTATCTGTTTTCATTTAAGGGTTTTATATCTGCCGAGGTTCTTTAATTTGATCCGATTCCCTGTGAGGGATTATTTGATTTATTTATTTATTTATTTTTTTGATTATATTTTGTTGTGTTCTGCTCCGGTGGATCCTTTTTGTGAGGCGGAGTGTCTTGATTCGTTGTTATTCGGTTGAGATTTTTTTGGAATGTTGTTGTTTGTGTTGATGTGGAAGTGGTGTTGTTTTTCTAGGGACCTGAAATGGAAGAGAATATTCCTGAGAATGATTCCAAGTCTGAGGCGCATTTGACTTCTGCTGCTGCTTTTGTGGAGGGTGGAATCCAGGATGCTTGTGACGATGCTTGCAGCATATGTCTTGAAGACTTCTGTGATAGTGATCCTTCCACGGTATGACTCTTTAGGTGTTAATTTAGCTTGCTGTTATGGTATGTGATGATTGTGTGTCCACTCTTTTGAACAAGCTGCTCATACTCTTCCTGCAGGTGACAACTTGCAAGCACGAGTTTCATCTTCAATGCATTCTGGAATGGTATTTCCATTTGGCTTCATCTATTGAATCTTTGAGTCAATCTTGGGATTAATTTTGATGGTGCAGGATGCATGTTTTGCTTACTCATCATTGCATAACACTGCAACTCTTATAGCTGCTGCGGTTTTTCTTGGAGGCCATTGTGGTTTCCTCAAGTAACAATTTAATATGGTTTTCTATTTTCCGATCTGCTTCAGTGGCAAAGAAAGATGGGGTCCTTGATAGATATAGGCTAAAGCCCAAATAAGCTATTACTACCGGCTGAAAGAGGAAATATCAAGAATTTAGACATGAGAATGATGTTCTTGGAAGTTAGAAGGAGTCATTCGTAGTCCTATTTTCACTGGCCTTGCTTTTAGTAAATCAAAAACACGGATATAAAGGTGTGATTCGTGTGAAAGACCCGGTGCTTGAGTAGGCCATTGCCAATAGTTCTTAGGGCTTATGTCAATAGCCCTGACCAAACAGTAGTTGTCCGTGAAGTCATTATATCATCATTATCTAAGATTCTGTAACCTGTTTTCATCTCGTTACTCAAGTTTCTCAAAATATCAGGCATAGTTATCAAATGCGGATTGCGGTATGTCGCGACCAACCCCGAAAAACGCTATAGCGTTATAGCGGGTTGCGGCTGCGGAAATAGCGGAATAGAAATATTACAGAAATAATAACAAAAAGAAATATTTTTTAAAGGCAGAGATAGTAGAAGTGACATAGAGAGATGCGGATAGACTAAAAAACCCTTAAATTTTTCTGTTACACATTTAAATTTAGGACAAAATTGACATTTTGCCTTATGACAACAATATGGCCGCAAATGCGATCGCAATGGCCGTTATTGCATTCCGGTGTGGCGTGGCGCGACACGGTTACTTGCAGCGAGACACCGCAACGCCCATACAGCGCGGCTCGCGGCGCTATTGCGGTGCAATTAACTACTATGATATCAGGTGTCGTGCCGAACAAACTTTATAAACCATAAACTAGGGTTGGCAAAACGGGCCAACCCGGCTTACCCGGGCCAACCCGTGTGTAACCTGAAAAAAAGGAGCCGAGTTAGGGTTGGCTCGAAAAAAAAGAGAGCTAGGAAACCCGACCCGACCCGGGTTAGGGTTAGCTCGAGAAACTAAAATAAATCTGAACTTGAACTGCGACTACCAGACCCGAACTAAATTATTGAACAAGACACCATCTTGGGAGAAAAGCGACAGAGAGAAGCAGAGTTTTATAGCGAAATCGCAACGCACATGCTTATCCTCTGAGATTCCTGTAAAGGCTAACCTTCGCTTGAAGATGCAACACACCCTAAACCCTAATTGAAGATGCAAATTCAGCAATATTCAATAATGTCGTTCCAAGAACAGGAACCTTGCTCTTTGGCCTTTGATTCAACCCCTGCAATAGAGAATGAATCCAAATTATGTTTAAACAAATAAGAATGAATCCACACAATGCTGTTACTAATCAACCCATCAAACTCAAACAAAATATTTAAATAAGCCAATTAACCTATGAATTTTTATTTTACAAAAATCACAATGACAAAAGAGTCAACTCTTGCACAGAAGTTCCTACCAGAGGGGAAATTCAAAAAACAATTTCAAGAAAATGTGTGAAATACATTGTCCTTGTAGGCGTTGAGATTGCAGACGCTGTGAAACTCCTCGTCCCAATGAACGATGATGCCATCACCGTCGACCTCGATGGCTGCTTCCTTAGTGAAGTTTCTGGCGACTGGAGTCCGTCGCGAAGAGGCAAGAGTCAACTTGGGACCCTCAACTGTCAATCTGGAACCTTTCTGTATAGAGTCCCGCGACAGATCGCAGCCCTGGAGGCTCTTCACAACCAGCCTCACCTCGTATTTCCTGGGCCGCCGCCTCCTCCTCGTCATATTAACCACCATTTCTTGTTCTTCTTTTTTCGCGTGTTCTCTAAACCTTTGTTATTATCCCTTGCAATGGTTTGTAGTGGTGAGAAACGAAAGAAAGTGATGGTCTGAGTTTTGATATTATTTTTTTTATTTAATTTTTTAATTAAAAAAGTAAACCCTCAACTCGCGAGCTGACCCGTTTGACCCGCGGGTTGGCTCGATTTTTTTCGAGTTGGCTTTGGTCGGGCTTGCTTGGATTGTCAGCTCATTTTTGCCAACCCAACCCGGCTCATTTTTTGTGGGTTACGAGCCAATCTGACGGGTTGGCTCATTTTTGTCATCTCTACCAT
Organism: Gastrolobium villosum; assembly: GCA_032173675.1. Taxonomy (NCBI): domain Eukaryota; kingdom Viridiplantae; phylum Streptophyta; class Magnoliopsida; order Fabales; family Fabaceae; genus Gastrolobium; species Gastrolobium villosum. The sequence goes on along the minus strand of JAVKPL010013619.1, from coordinate 38,750 downwards.
AAAGTTAGTTCTATACATATGACCAGCAACGAGAAAAATCAATGCAATAGCTAAATGATGATGGGCAATATCGGTCAGCCAAACCAGTAGGGCCTAAACTTTCATAATATAAGTTTACATTGTGTTGTTTAGAATGTAATGAATATGTTTTTCCAACATTTGGGTAACTGATTTCAACAATGTCCCAGGAATAACAGGAACTTCTTAGTATCATTCCAGAATTAAAATTTTAAACCTTACACAGTTGTTACACATCTGGTTCCTTTTCCATGTAAACTTGCTCGGGCACTTGGGTTTCGTTGACTTCATTGCTGTCCAAGTCAAAATAAAAGAAATGTTTTGGACAGTCTTCCAGTCTGTGTCTGATGAGTTAAAGTTATGCCTACTTTTTACTATTGAGTATTGATATCTGATTTTTTAAGTCTGTAGATATGGATATTTCATTGCTAAAATGCCCCTGCTGGGAATATACATATTTTCAATTTCTTCCTTGTTCTGCAGTTTAACATTTGAATAGATTTTTGGACCCATTGTTGTTTGAAGCATTTGGAAATGTTTGGAGGGTTTGAGTTTGTCCTGAATTCTATCTTTTATCTTGTAGGTGTCAGAGAAGCTCCCAGTGCCCCATGTGTTGGCAACCTATCAGTCTCAAAGATCCAACGAGGTTTGTAGTTTTCTCAATGTTCTTTATACTTGTTTATTTTGTTCTTCAGCTCCTGACAGTATTTATGTACTTTTGGTTTGTCTTTGCAGCCAGGAATTGCTTGAGGCAGTGGAAAGAGAGAGGAACTTTAGGTTCAACCCATCAAGAAATGCCACAATATTTCATCACCCAACTCTGGGGGATTTTGAGTTACAACATGTTTGTAGTCTACTTATGCTAGTTGGGAAGCATATTTGTACTGTTATCATGCATTATGTGATTTTTGTGTTCTCATGCAGTTGCCAGTTGGAGCAAATGATGCCGATCTTGAAGAGCGTATAATCCAACACTTAGCTGCAGCTGCAGCAATGGGGCGAGCACGTCACATTGCTAGAAGGGAAGGCCAGAGGAACAGATCATCAGCTCAAGGTCGCCCACATTTTCTGGTATTTTCGACTCATCCTAATTCACCTCCCATGGCTCCTGCATCTTCCTCTCCGACTCAGAGGGGGGATGGTGAACCAACTCCTGCAATTGCTGTTGCCACTGTATCTCCAACGCCTGCAACTGGAGAAGAATCACCACAGCTGACTTTAGTTTCTCCCATTCAAGCTGACCAGGTGTCTCCTTCTGGATCTGGGTCTATTGCCCTAGCTACTGATCATCAGGGATCATCTTACAACAATAGGTAATCTTCATTTTTCGTTTTGAATTTTTGGGTCATTTTCAAATGTTTTTTAAGTTCATAATTGCATAGTTGTCTGGCTTTAGATGTTCTTAACTGTTACATCTTAAAACTTCAAACAGGAGATCTCCCAATCAGTCTTCTCCAAGTAGTCAAGACAGAGCAGGGCCATCAGAATTGCAGTCATTTTCAGATTCTCTGAAATCTAAACTAAATGCTGTGTCAACTAGGTAGTGGATAAACTGAATATTCTATATAGCATGTGGCTGTCATACAATTGAAGAGTTTTTCCATTGTGACGTGAAATGTTTCCCCCCATCTTTCAGATACAAAGAGTCAATTTCCAAGAGCACAAAAGGGTGGAAGGAGAGATGGTTCTCTCGTAACACTTCTATGTCTGATCTTGGTTCTGAAGTTAGGCGAGAAGTTAATGCAGGGATTGCAACTGTGTCTCGAATGATGGAACGCCTGGAGACCAAGGACAGTGATAGAAACAATAGCAATTCTGCTTCAAGTAATGCAGAGGATGATTCAGTTCAGGGATCAAATGATCAGCATTTAACGGACACTGAAGGGAACAGTCATTTAAGAGACAATAACACCAAAACATCCTGCACTGCAGGTTCTAGCTCAAATTAAGCATATAGAAGGAATTGCATGAACTCTGAGATTTATTTTGTCTAAAAGGTAAAATCTTAATTTTGCTGAATTCTGTGAGTTATTTAATGTCACCAAATCATCAGAACAATTTCCTTTTGTAATACAATAACTGTTCCACATTTTCTTCGTAGATAGTTTGTTTTTCTTTGTTGGCTTTCTCTATTTTTAGTCATTGTGTGCATGAGTATATTCCCCATAAGATTTTGCTGTTGAAATTTTTTTTGTTGTTTGACAAAGCATGGCAGATATTTTGCTAATCCATTTTGTGGATTTGGAAACTCTCTCTCTCTCTCTGTCTCTGTCTTATTGGTTCCAATTTTACCATTACATTGCTTGCATGTGTGCTATTTGTTTACCAGATTGAGAGTTGTTTAGAATGGTTTTCTGATAGATGTTTCTTCTGGTATCAGGTAGAAATATAATTGCATATGAAATTCCGTGGATGTGGTGCATTGCCTATTGGTTGGCGCAGGCCAGGCAAGTGATAATCCATTGACCTGCAGAAGATGACCAAATATTGTGATATTGGAAATAAAGAACTTAAAAAGGCAGCAGTGGTCTCTCTTGTTTGAAACTTAGGAAACCTATATGTGATTGTATATTAAACTTGTAAACTTATTTATAGATATTCCTCAGATAATCTTTCATAAAGTACCGTGTTTCTTCTACTTCTCGAGATGAATCACTTTTTTTAAGCTTATCCATTGATTAGGGCATAAAATGATTTGCTGAAAATTCTGTTTGATTGTTATGCGAACACCATAAAGAATGTGCACTCTACACTACTAGCAGTTGTTAGACTCGTTACTACCCGGCTGCAGCATGCCCACCCTTCCTATGATCTGCAAGTTGTCATCACTGTTTTTAAACTCTACATTAATTGGAGCATAAAGTCATTTCCTGAAAGTTGTATTTGGTTGTTATGCGAACTAGTAGTGTGCACCCTACCCAACTAGTAGTCATTACTGCAGCAAGCCACCTTTCCTGTGTTTTTGCAAGGCGTTGTCACTGGTCCACTACTGCGAGTTATGCTTCCTGTTTTATTCGATTATTTTGATAGATTCCTGTTTATGATCTTGTATTTTGTTTTCTAGGAATAGAATATATCTTAATTGAACAATTGTGGTTCTTTAACGCAATTTGGGGAGATGAGATGTTGCTTTTTGCAGCTTGTTAAGGATTTCTTGCTAAAGAGTTTTTTACGAACAAGGGCTGCTTTGTTGGACGAGGTCTTGGCAAATACAGTAGCTCTTGGTGGACGGCCAATGCTTAATTAAGAGATTAAGCATTCATGGTGGGGGAAATTTATGGTTGATATTAAATGCACATTCATAAGAAATTGTGGATTTATTAAAATTTGCTTTCTTGATTATTTCATTAACGGTTGAAATGACTCGTTTTTTAAAATTTCGGACTTTAAAGAAGCCATATCTAGGAACTAGTAGCGAGGTGAAGGGGGTGGTGGCATTATAGCCCTGTGTATCAACACTTTCCTCTGTGGATAGAAAAGAGAGAATTTTGTATACTACCTAAGTTTTGCCGTGTAATCATAATGCATGATTTTTATTATTTTGTGTGGAAGAAATGCGATATTTTAACCAATGCCTCACACTTACACATTAGATTATGAATATAAATCTGAATTATGAGATGTACCCGGCACATCCATTCACGCGATGTCTGATAAACAAAATAATGTAATAGTAGATTTCATTGCTCTTGTTTGCAACTAGTTTCTCGTCATGAGTTGGGTTGAAGAACATGAAGGATATCATATACATTGGAATATTGACGTTCTTAAACTTATTAGAGGCTCCGGGTAGGGGGCTCCTCCAAGATCAGCAGCAATCTGCACACTAAAAAAAAAACCCTTATATTGTTGAGATATCTGCTCAAGGAATAAATCTTTGTTACTACTGCTGTATCAAAGATTCAGTGCATCCCTCCAATGAAAATATTACATGTCAGCTAAAATTCTTTTTTTTTGTTTTTCTGTCTAATTTTTCTCTCCTCTCTGATGTGTAGTGCTCTGATTGATGAGATGCACTGAATCTAGGTATAACAGTAATACCAAAGATTTATTTATGCCAAATTCCCTTTTTACGTGAAAACACCTGTATCAATAATTATGATTTTAGGTGTGTACAATTCCTCAATATCTCAAGACCCGTGTACTGGGAAAAAAACAAAGAAACAAAAAATTACCTGCATCGAAAACAAGGAGTCTGCACCGTCAATCCTCTGGGGCCCAAATAATTCTTCCATCAATTATTTGGGTCAATAAAAATGATCGATCTGAAACTTAATATACATTCTATAATCCAAAAGAAATCATAGGTGGTTGTTGATACAGTCACTAAGCCAAAAGTGGTTGGTAATAAAGACACTAAATCTTGAGAAGTCGGTACCGATTTATGCAAAATTGCTCCGCATAGTGGTCTTCTAATCATATTTTCTAAACGAAGGCCAGACCATATTATTCTCGTGGAGATATGCTACATTACGAATAGTTTATAAAGTCATTTTTCTTCCTAAAGTAATTATGTATCCACATCAAGACGAATTTGAGGACTCCAATCTGTAACCTTACGAAGAAAAACAAGTACGGCCACACCAATTTTTTATAATATATTATATGGATTTAATTTTGATGTGATAATATAATATTTTGCTCTTTCAATCATATATTGCTAAATGATTAAATGAATTTGACCATTACATTCATATTTAAAAATAACATTTGATGATATATTAACATATTATTATATGATTAGTATAAAAACTTTACAATAATAATCAGTCAAATTTAAACAAGCATTATGGCAAGGTCAAGTATATATAATTTAAAAATTGGTCCCACCAAAAAAAATTAAAAAATGGTCCAACCGGTTGAATCGGGAATTAGAAAGAAGAGTAAAACGTTAATCGTTAAGTTACATTACTTTGATTGTTAAATTATTTTGGAAAATTTTTTATTAATCTAATATAACCTTATATTATTTTATGATTTTTTGAAAAGTTTAAAATTTCAACTATACAAATTACTAGCTATAGCAAAATAAAATCATTCAAAGTTATAAACTACTTTAAAATTTATGTCTTTAAACTAAAACAAGTCTTAAAACTCATAAAGAGTTAAAATAGATTAATAGATAATAAAAACTAAAACAAGATAGCTCTACAAATAATTTAAGGTTATATCCTCTAAAACTACGGATATTATTCCTATTATTTATATTTATAAATTTATTACATATTTATATACAAATTTAATTTAACCAATCTAATCAGTAATTCAGAAGTTAAATCAGTGACCCATTAATTTTTTTTTTAATTTTCATTAATTCAATTATCAATTTTTAACGTTGGTATATTTGATATGCCAACCACTTATAAGCACGAAGTTACCACTGATAAATATCAACTATTACAAATTTTAAAATAAATTTTAATGTGAGTGTTTTATAATTATGCCAAAATTATAAGCACGAAGTTGCTACTAATAAATATCAACCATTAAAAATTTTAAAATAATTTTTAATGTGAGTGTTTTATAATTAGAGCCACCGACAATTTTCGATGTTTGTCAGATAGTGTAGCTAATTCACGCGCCAGGGGCACACGGTGGAAAGCAAGAGTATCTTAGCTTTGCCCTCCAACCTCAGAACTAAACTCATTTATCACAGTTGTGACCCAAATCATTGTTAACTTCCCTTAATGGATTCTTCTACCGCACTCCTATTGTATACTGTTTATACAAAAAACGTGCACAATCCCCCTTACAATCATTTAGTTTATTGTAATATCACGGGCTTAAGTTATTTTTAATAGATTGTACTTTAATTTAATATATAAGGATAAATTCCTTAATAAAATCTGATAATTATTATGATTAATATTTATAAAATTTTATCAATAAAATATTTATTTAATTAAGCAAGTGAATTAGAAATAACTAAATAAAAGAAAAATTGTGTGGCACATTTCCAAAAAAATAAAAAATAAAAAATTGCGCTAGGGAATCATGGTTGATGTAACCGCCACTAAAAGTTAAGCCCACAGACTATAGTTAAGCCACGCTATAAAAATGATTTGCGCGCACCTTTCCAATATTTCCATTGATATTTAAGTTGAAATCCTATGTACTTAATTGAGGTTTGACCACGTGTTATGGGGCATCAACTTTCAGTTAGTAGAAAATTTTGAGAGGTAAAAAAATGCAAACTAATACTTATATTAAAAAACAAATATTATTTTTGGTCCCTGTTAATATCTACGAAATTTTTTTAGTCCCTGATAATAAAAAAGGACCAAATTGGTCCATAAAATTATGAAAAAAATGGCACTTTAATCATTCTTTCAATTGTAATAAGTATTCCTTGGTCCTTTTTTCATCATTTTAAGGATCAATTTGGTCTTTTTTTATTGTCAGGGATTAAAAAAGATTTCGTGAATATTGTCAGGGACAAAAAAAAATGTTTACTCTTATATTAAAAAACAAACCATGGCAATTAATGATATTATGCTATGTTTTTAACAAACATTCATATGTAACTATTTCACGGCTAGTCATAGAACTTAAACTCGAGACTTATAATTAAGGGGAAGAAACTTTTTATTTCTTGAACCAATGATTGTTGATGACATTAAGTTTTTTCTTATTAATTTGGATGACTTGATCCTTGTTAATTTTTTTTTACCATTTATTTTCTTTACTTTTTTAGAAACTTTTACTTTGTATTTATGTTATTATATTTCACGTGATTGCAATATTAACTTATTTATCTTTTAAATATTATCCTTATATTTTATTAAAAACACAAAGTATTTTCAAATGATTTTTTTTTTTAAAATAAACTTTTTTAATCTGAATCTTTTGGTTTAGTTACTTACTTCGCCGTTAAGCTTCTAACTTAGTGACATGATGCTTTAATCTGGTCAACTTCTAGGCTACATTATATGGTTATGATTAATAATGGCATGTATTTGTTTGCTCAATGATTAAAAGGTGGAGCCTTTTGCATTTAAGGAGAAAAAAAAGTAGTTGCCTTAACTTTCACGAGAAGATAAAAGTGAAAAGAGATTAAGAAAGTTCAAGGGACAGAATAATAGCCTCCCGGTGGGGTAAAGCCGCCAGCCTAACGGTGATCATGGTCGACGACCCTTGAACGAAAAGGAAATAATCCCCGACTTTCTCCGCACTATCTAACTTTCTTTCTAAACCTCATACTATTCATCCATTTTTTCCATTCTACATCATAGGCACCATTTCAATCAAATAATTTAAGTTTTCTTATGAATGACGTATTAATAATTTTATAGTTCTTTAATAATTTTTTTTTACGCAAGAGTTTATTGGATTTGAAAGAATATACAATGCATAGACACACCAAACCATATTAAGAAATTTCATAATATTTAATTATTTATTAATAGAATGGGACGATATGATTCAAACTCGTCACTACTTGGTCACGTGTAAAGTAATCAATTCAATCCAACAATTTAAGTTTTTAAGTGAAGGTCTGTTGGACATTAGAAAACTTCTACTATTAAGGTTTATTTTAGGAGAAAATATAAGAAAAATAAACCCTCTCAACTGACAACTGTTGCAATAACTGCCATAGAGAGATGAGAAGATATGTTGCTCACCGGCAAGTGTACCGATCGCACAAGTAATGCAGTGATAAGAAAAGTATCATCTCCACAGGGATTGTGATCGATTATCAAATAATCGTTCCTTTTAAGACAGAAGAGTTCAAATAATTATGACAAAATGTTGTGGATTGGAGTAATAATAAGAATTAAAAGTAAAGACTTATTTTTGACTTTTTGTTTATGAGAAAGAACACAGAGGTTGATTTTTGTAAATATGAGAAAGCATTGTAGCTAGACTGCACTCACCATATAATCTCCGCTTTTTACTTTGGATTGATTTAAAATATTCATTTACATAAATACTCAGATAATTTATCATCTAAAAATAATTAGTTAAATTCCAATTCCTTGGCAATTTAATCTTTTAACCTCAATTGGAACCCTAATCCCTTAGCAATTCCTCATGAAATTAAGCAATGAACACGATAAATAAAACATCTGCAATTAAACATACGCCTATTCCTAGTACGCATATAAATTGTTATCCTACTCCATTTCAAGATGAAAACCCCAATATTTCTATCTAGGATTCGAATCCTCAAACTATCATCAACTATTAGATTGATCAATTCTAACAAAGAGAATAGAAACTACGCACAGAGTAGAAATAAAGATAAATATATAAACGAGTAGAAATAAATCAATCCTTTGTAACAAGGGTTCACATAGGATTTGTGACCCTAACTATAATAAAAAGAAACTTAGCCAATCATTATCATGGCTGATAATTCAATATCCACTTTGAAATAACAGAACGGAAGAATAAAGATGATGAAGTAATTCTCTCCGGAGCTCTCCTTCTGAAGCACGACGGTTCTCGTCAGTAATAGAATACCTAATTCTATGCTGAGCATCCTTTTTATAGTCCCTCTTTTCATCTTCCAAAACTGCCCTTTGAAAATACGGTGTTGTGATTTCGCAATTTGGCGCTCTTAGCGTCAGTTTCACGCTATGAGCGTGGCTGCCTCTGAATACTGATGCCACTAGCGTGGATCTCACGCTGTGCGCGTGTGCAAGAAAGTCTGACGCAACTAGCGTGAGTTTCACGCTAAGAGCATGGAGGTCTCAGTTTCTTCAAGCTATCAGCGTCACATCCATGCTATCAGTGTGGACCTTCATTTTGGTAAATTCCAATTTTGATTCCAATTTGTCTGTTTTTCCTACAAAATCAGCATAAAATCAGTTGTACAATCTCTGATTAGAATTTTAGCAAAGAAACAATAAATATTGCCTTTTTACTCCGGATTAATCAATAATCTTTCTCTTTTTGACTTGAATTTGTGCTGGAGGCATATCAAGATAGTTATCAAGTAACTGCTTAGTAGTAGTAGTGGAGGCAGAAATTGTTGCATAGTGGTTATAGGAGTTATAGATCTATAAATAAAAGGAAAATTATAATTGTAGGAGTGGTACTAAGTCAAAAAGTTAGGAGAATAAGGAGAGAACATGCCTCTCGAATAGGGGTGTAAATGGGCCAGACCGGCCTACAGGGGCCTACGGCCTGGCCTATGAAAAGCCTGGCCCGGCCCGGCCTCCGAAGCACTTAGACCAGATAAAGGCTTGTATGCGAGCCTATTTAAAAACAAGGCCATAGGCCAAATCAAAAAAGCCTGGCCTTTTGGCCTGTAGGCCGGCCTGTTACAATTTTTAACTAATTTTTTTTTTATATAATATTATTTATATTCTAAAAATTATTTTTTATATAATATTATCGTGCTAATTTAGTCGAGGAGACTGTCAAAACACTAATTTGTGGTGGAGATTGGTTATGAAATAAATGATTTGAAGAAAAAAAAAACAAAAGGTATAAATTGCTTCTTTAAGAACTCATTTGAAAATGTTTATATATTGCAATTCATAATGTAAACATAGTGAAATGCATAACTAATTTGATTTTTTTGATTTTTTACTTGCAGGTTCGAAAATATAGTGGGAATAATCAAGCTGAAAGGCTCACTTGAAGATTGTGATGTGCCAAGAAAAATTCAATCTTTGTTGTCATGAATTTTTATAATCTGTATTCTTGTTAAAAAAAATGTCATAGACTTTTTATAATTTGGACCCATGCTGGAAATATTATTTAATTAATGAGATTTTTTATTTTTTTATTTTATTTGCAATATGGTAGGTCTAAAAGGCCTCATAGGCCGTGTAGGCCTTTTCTTTTTAAATAACAGGGCAGGTTTGACCTTTATAATAAGCCTTCGATAGGCTCGTAGGCCAGATAGGCCGACCATTTTATTACGCAGGCCTAGGCCAGGAAGGCCAAAGCCTTGTCTGCCCTGGCCTACTTAGACTCCTACTCTCGAATACATGCTTATGTAATTTTGGTAAAAAAATGTATCCTGGAAATGTTCAGAGGAATAAATCTAATATAGTTTGTGTTATTATTCTTCTATTATCTTTTGTGAATTGAGTTTTCTATCAAGTGGTATAGAACTCCCGATCCCGGAGCTTTTGATGGTCCACACTACTGAGTTATTATTCTTCAAACCTATGATTAATGCGAATCAGTATGAGATTCTACTGAGCTTGCGCCAAACAGGTTCCGTCGCTGAATATAGGAATGAGTTTGAACGATTTTCAGGTTCAATTAGGAATGCTAACGACAATATTCTCAAAGGAACATGGCTGGCAAGCTTAAAGGAGCACAACAAGGCAAAACTGAAATTATACAGAATCGTCACGTTAATGGAAATTATGACACAAGCTCAATTATTGGAGGTTAGCCAAATATAATTTTACAATAGCGTTTATCATAAAAAGAACTTTGTTATAATGAAGAAAAAAACGCTAAAAACTAAAAGCTGTGAGGAGTTTTTTTTTAAAGATATATGTCAGTTTTTTTGAATTCTCATAATTATTTTTCAATTACACCTTTATTCTAACTTTTATTTATGAATTTTATCATTTACCCTTATAATCTATTCTAATGACAAATTATTTCATCTCTTCCTTCCGAACCCTTAAAACAACTTTATATTATTTTCGAACAACTTTTAGCTTTATATGCTAAATTTTCTTAGTTTAAAAATAAAACCCAAACAGGCTCTTAATGTCACCTCATCCTCATGGCTTGGTCGTTGAATATATATATATATATATATATATATATATATATATATATATATATATATATATATATATATATAAGTCAGATCATTTTACACGTAAGTTACATTCTTAATCTTGTCCAATGATTTCACTTATATTTAAGTGCTTTAATTTTTTAATAATGTGAGCCATTAAATATAAGTGAATCAGTGGTCAAGATTAAGTGTAAGATTTCTAATTTTTACACCGATATAAGAATATCTTGTCCTTATATATATATATATATATATATATATATAATTTTTTAGATTATTTTCTAGGTGGCTTATTATGCCCGTTTACACTGAGTTCCGGACGGAACCAGCTCAGCTTATGGCAGTAGAAAATAAATAGAATACCGACACAAACTTAAGTATACATCACATTATATTTGTGCAAATATTTTTATTTAAACGCGAGATAATATATATCTGTAAGTACGTCTAAGATATACTTTTTAATTAAATAATCCTTCTCATGTAAATTTATATATATTATTTTAGAGAAAAAATTTACTTTAAATAATTTTGTCTAATATTTATTGAAATGACGTTATTTTGAGTTTAAAAAAATTAAAAAATTAGAATAATAAAGATTATTATAACTTTCAAATAAATTAAAAGTACAAAAATACCATGATTTCCGTCCCAAAATGACGTCATTTCGATGAACATTAGATAAAGTTATCAAAAGTAACTTTAGAAAAAATAAATCCATTATTTTATATTTTTACACAGTCTTCATTGTCTTATTGTAATTATCTCCCCAAAACTTTTATAAATTTACACTATTATTATTTTTATTATTTTTTTGGAAAATAAATTTATACTCTATTATTATCGGGTATCATGTATGTATAATGTGAGATGAAATGAAGGGACAAAAATGTAACAACAATTATTCCAGGAAAATAAGCATATGACACTGATTTGGAAAGAGAACCCACCAATGCCAAGTGGGCGCCCCCAATATCAATTAAAGAGTAGCAGAATCTTCTCCGTTTGCTTCGGTGCAACAATAATTGGTATAACGTTAAATGCTTATTATCATGCAAAGATCCGCAACATCATTCAGTTTCTCTACACAATATATTGGTAATTAAACAGAGCTTGCCCACAGCTAATTTTCCAACCATCGTTTAATGTTTATGCTCCAGCTTTGTGCAGCTGCCCAACAGCTGGCAACTGGACCCCATTCTTACACTGTCTCATTTTACCCTTTCTCTCGAATCCAAACACGTCACCCAATGCAACCGACACAATCAGCTAAGTTAATAGTAGAAAAAGGAAACACCTGTGTTTGGCATTTCGTGTCAGAATGTAAATGTATAAAAAAGAAAAATCAATTATAGTTAAATAATAATAAAAATTGCAAATATAGAGCAATAAGTGTAAACGTGTATGTGTGTGTTTTTTATTACATGGACATATTCTAATTATTAAAAATTTTTACTATTAATTTATTATTTATTACATTATCATTAGATCAATGAGAGAGAATATTAAAAAAATTTTGTAGAGAGAGAAAATATTAATCTAACGGTGGTTAGATAGGTAGTAAGTTGATAATAAAAAATTTTGGTAATGAGAATATCCTTTCTCATTATTATATTTGTTACATGGGAAATTATTTATTATTTTAAAAAATGTAAAGATATATTATTTAGGTGAGAGAAAAAGATAAATGAAGGAATAAAGAGAATAGACAAAAAAAAAAATATAAAGAATGAGTCTCGTCTCTTTAAAATCATATAAATTATGTTATTTTACATGACAAACATTTCTCTCTTATTATATACCCACCAAACAAAAACAAAAGGACCCCACATGAAGAAAAAAGGAAAAGGAAAAAAAAAAAAAAAACAGTAATTGGACACAACACAACACAACACCACATGTGTGCTGTATGAAGTACTCTCAAGTCAAGTGTTGATTCCATTTCACGGCATTCTCTGTATCTGAAGTCGCCATGGATTGCCACATCTATGGCGTTCTTCTTCTTCTTCTTTTCCTCTTCTCAAGTTCCAAATTGCGGGTCTCTTCATCTCCTTCATCACAGACGGGTCAGATTAACTCCAATTCAATTCTAGTGGCTCTTCTGGACTCGCATTACACGGAACTCACTGAGCTCGTTGAAAAGGCCATGCTTTTACAAACACTAGAAGACACCGTCGCTACCCACAACATCACCATCTTCGCCCCAACGAATGAAGCCCTCGAACGCAATCTCGACCCTGATTTCAAGCGCTTCCTTCTCGAGCCCGGTAACCTTAACTCCCTCCAAACATTGCTCTTGTTCCACATCATTCCCACCCGAATCGGATCCCAAAACCCACCCGGGTCAACCCGACACCTCACACTCTCTAACCACCACCTCGTTAACAACGTCACCACCACCACCACCGCAGAATGGACCGTCCACCGGGCCAAGGTGACCCACCCGGATGTCATGACCCGACCCGACGGAATCATCCACGGGATCGACCGCCTCCTGGTCCCTCGCGCCGTCGAGGACGACTTCAACCGCCGGCGGAGCCTCCGTTCAATCACCGCCGTCAAACCGGAGGGCGCGCCGGAGGTTGATCCGAGAACGCACAAACTAAAAAAACCATCCCCGCCGGCGAAACTCGGTGCGCCTCCGGCGCTTCCGATCTACGACGCCATGGCTCCTGGTCCATCGCTGGCTCCGGCGCCGGCTCCGGGACCCGGCGGGCCACACCACCACTTCAACGGCGAGGCGCAGGTGAAGGATTTCATCCAGACGCTGCTCCATTACGGTGGATACAACGAAATGGCTGATATTCTGGTGAATCTGACGTCGTTGGCCAGCGAGATGGGTCGGTTGGTATCGGAGGGTTACTTGCTGACGGTTCTGGCTCCGAACGACGAGGCTATGGCGAAGTTGACGACGGACCAGTTGAGCGAACCGGGTGCGCCGGAACAGATAATGTACTACCATCTGATACCGGAGTACCAGACCGAAGAGAGCATGTATAATGCGGTTAGAAGGTTCGGGAAGGTTCGGTATGATACCTTGCGGTTGCCGCATAAGGTGGTGGCTCAGGAGGCTGATGGGTCCGTTAAATTCGGGCAGGGAGACGGGTCGGCTTATTTGTTCGACCCGGATATCTATACGGATGGGCGGATCTCTGTGCAGGGAATTGATGGGGTTTTATTTCCTGTGGAGGAAGAGGAAGCAGATCGGGTCAAACCCGTTACCAGGACGGGTCAACCCGCTAAAGTCGTGGTCAAGCACAGAAGAGGTTCGTTGCTCTTTCTTCACTCTTGATTTCCCTTTGTTATTTGTGTTTTTATTTATTTATTTATTTTTCTCCAAGAAAAAAGTGGAGGAGATGATAGTGATGTGTTTGGCTTTGGCTGGGTTGATTTTCTGTTAATAGGGATTACGTTACATCTTTGTTTTTTAATTTTGGGTAGCCTTTTGGGTTCAGATAGTAAGAGGAAGAGTTAAGAGTGTGTTCAATGTGACCTTGGCTTCTTTGGGGGGCAGAAAATGATATGAAGTGTGTTGAGTAATAGATATACAGTAGTCTCTTCAATTGGGCGCTTGGAATATGTCTATATTTATAAATGTTTAGTGTCAGGACTGGAGTGAGTTGTTGACGTTGATGAATGAGGATTATTATTTTCTAGAGAATATGAATTGCTTCACATTATGATCCAAGTATTATGTTATTTTGCTTGTTATGACAATCAATATTATGCCATTTTTTTTTTTTTGTTGCCTTACACTTTCTATTGGAAATTGACATGTGTCAGGTGAAGTTTCTGAAAATAAGTTGAGGTTCTTTAGTATTGTCTGGGTTTTCTATGTTGTTTGGGGAAGAGGGAGGGAAGGGGTGGGTGAATGGTATGAGAATTTCCTGAATTGCTTTTGATGTGACCTTTTTAGAGTAATAAAATATAGCTGGTGCTCATAATGAAATTTGTGGTATGTTTTTTTTTTTTTTTTCGTCTCACCGGTTGAGGTTAATCCATTATCTTGCATATATATAGCAACTAGAAATCAATATTTATGCTATATTCTCCTAGTTATAAAATTTAGCTTCCTAAAACGTTCAGTATTTCTCATGAAAATTGAGTACTTCAATGATTGCTACTTTGTGTGCATAAAAATAGGCCAACCAAATGGTAAGTGTAATGATCGGCAAAATTAGCTTGCCTGGATATTCAATCTCCAACTAGAATAATCTTATGTTAATTTCCATGTGTGGACTATTTATTAATTTATATATTTCCTCCCATGAGCAAAAATCTTGTGAGCTCAACCATTTTTTGTCTCCAACCTTAGAATATAAATGTATGTCATCTAGTCAAACGATTCTTTTTTCTTTTTGGAATTTACATATATTTCTTTTCACATGCTAATCTACATAAACCAGATGTTTATCTAAGGTTTGGCTGGTGCTTATCAAAATGTATTTTTTATCTTTAGTCAAACGATTTTTGTTTCTGAATTTTGGAATTTACATATATTATATAATATTAAAAAAATTAGATGTTTATTTAATGTTTTACTTGCTTTTTCTTTAATTATTCATTTTTCAGTGATTCTTTATAACTGATTATATGAATGTCACTTGCAGGAAAATTGCTGGAAGCAGCGTGCTCAATGCTTGAAACCTTTGGACAGCATTCTAAATTCGCCTCTTGTCAATGAAGAAGCCCGCGTCGTTTATTTTTGGCTAGAAAGATTCCTGAAGAAAAGTAAGATTATAATTTCTTATCTCATGTTACTGGATAACTAGCTAATTAATCGGATTTCATTTAGTGGAGTAAATGACTGCATAACAAATAATGGATTTGGATTTCATTTATATTATGTAAAAATAATACTTTTCTCTGACCGCATTTCAATAATAATGTATTTTTTTGTATTTTTTTTGTATTTTTGCATGACAACTTATCTGTTTCTCGTGTTTCTCTTGTTTATTATTTGCCTAATTGCTATTATACTGAATTTTTAGCTTGATTTCCTTCTATATGTATTTACATACTGCTTGCGCATGCTTTGATGCAGATGCACAGAAACCTCAAATGATGTAAAAAGTCAAATATAAAGGCCATCTTACTTGAATGGATGATAGCCAGCTACTATGGGTGTGATTTAGCCACATTTTTGTTTTGCTCTTTTTCTTTTTTCTCCATTGTTTTCTTTGCATGCGTTTGGTCCTGGAAATAAGCGCAATAGCTTCTCTAGTCTACTCGTCATAACAGTATAGTGCATATATATGTATTTAGATTCAATTACTATTGCTACTCCAATTTCAAAGGTGGTTGTGCTGGTAGAATCGAAAGGTTGTGTAACCAGGTATGGAACCTTTCTGCTGGAGATGTGCCAATTCAATAAGTAATTTTGTTTAAGAAATGTAAACATCATAATAAAATGATTCTTTACTGAAGTATGACATCCTTGGCCAGGCAACTAAACTTTTTCTCTGGTTCACCCCTTTCTTTCTTTTTCAGGAGAATGTCCTTTATATGTTTGTGCCAGTAAGTAGCCCTTGCATGTTTTTCTTATCCTACAAAATGAAATACTGTAGTTATTTCATCGTATTAAATAACTGCTTGTTGAGAAGAAAGAGACCCCAAGCTTTGAATGAGCATAAATAAGATTTATGAGGATTATAACAAGAAGGAAGTGACTTGCCTTGAGTGGCTGCTATAGGCAGAATCTAAAATTTTTTTTGGCTTCATGTCAAGTTGTAAACCGCAATAAAAGGCATCAGAACACTTCCCATCCAGAGTTTACCATCTTTTTCCTCCACTTCACTAACTGCTTTAACAACTTTTCCTTCACTGTCCTCCAATATCTGCAGAAGTTTACCTTCAGGGCTATACTTAACAACTAGTGCATGAAACCTGCCTCCAATTTGAATCAGGTATTGAATCCTTGTTGGAATAGGTAGCTTGAGTATAACTTTTCTCATCTTCGGGTAGAGAGCATTAAGGTAACTGTACATATACCTTCTACAATGGATAGCCACCCAAAAGTCACCATTTCCGTTGACTCTCACATTGTCGGGGAAACCAGGTAGGATTGCTAAGATCTCTGAAGTCCCAGTTTTATCTCCTTTTAGCCAGTACTTGCGTAACCTATAGAATAAGATACATTATCAAGAGAGTAGTTTTATGAACAACATTAGCATGAGTTCCAGAAAAGGGCTTGTAGCCAAACTAGAATGATTTACTGGCATTGTTTAATTGATATTTGCCAACAACAATAGCCAAAACAATAAACCGAATTAGTATAGTTTCCAAAGTAGAAAGATCTAGTAGTGTTGGACCATAGGTAAATAAGAATTCGGGCAATGAGATCCTTCTTCATCAAGCAGACTCTTGCACTACACTTGGCTCACATGTAGAAAAGACTCTCCGCAAAGGGACTTAAATACATTAAAAATAAAATAAAATAGAAAAGGGTTATGTGATTATTCTACCCACCTTCCAACAGCCCCTTCAGAAAAGACCAAAAAGGAACCATCTTTGCTTAAGGAAATGCCATTTGGAAATTGAACGTTCCTCACAAGAACAGTGGTTTCCTTAGTGACACGGTTGTATTTCAAAACCCTGCCACTACCCTCACCAGAGAATACCAGCTGAATGAAATTCCTGCATGCAGAATTATGTCAGACCCAACAAACCAAACCAGAATAAGAATACAAGTTCAGTATTCCAGAATTCTAAGCTAAAGATCTTTTAAGACAATCTTTTTTATGGGTTTTACTTTTCTTATATTGTAGGGGATAAGGTATCTTATGTTGTTAGATAAATTAAGTGGGATCCATCAATTTTTAAAAAGAAAAAAGAAAAAAAAAGTGAGACACGTCTTTTTAAGTGAGTATAACATGAGAGATTTTTAATTTCCTTTTTTTTATATACCAGAGGCCTAATGACTGCACTATTTTGATGTATAATAGGTTTATTCCCATCAACCAAGAATGCCATGCAAACAAAGAGCTTGTTTAAGCACTAAAGGTTAGAGATATAGGAGCCACTATAAACTGCATCTGTTTCTGCATCTCTTGTGGAAAGAGACAGAAGCATATAACTAACTCACTCTAGTCATTGGATTCATTTCAGTTGTCTTTATGGCAGTCACCAACCAACCCGCATGTCACCATTGTATTAACGGGTTGTAATAAATTTCCCTTCATTCTAAGAGTACATAGCATAGCAAAATAAGGACGCTTAACATTCCAAAGTAAGTAAGCGGCAATCCCAGCTTTAGTTTATAACTTCTCATACATTCAAAATGATGACAATATTAAAAGGTGCAGTATCAGCATGTAAAAGATGAACCATTATTTGAACTCTTCATTATTTTTCTTGATTTACTCTCTTTAGTCATTCAATATTCATAGATATATAAATAAATATAACTAGTTAGTATCTAATATGACATATACATGTGTTTTTTCCATACCGTATGACTTAAGCCTACCTTCTTTGATAATTAGTGCTGCTATCTGTAAAATAAATGTTCCCCTCTGTATCAATGTCTACGTCATTAGTAAATCTCAAGGCCACCCCTTCAGCCTCAGTTGCAAGAGATGTTGCTAAACCACCCTGAGGCCCCACCTTCATCAGCCCAAAATATGCATCTGCGATGTATAAATCACCCGTTTTCTTGTCAAATCTGAGTCCCAAAGGCCTTCCACAGATGTGCTCAGTCTCTACATAACTAAGTGCTGATGCAGATGCCTTAGGATTACATAGTTCTGACCTGTGTTGAGAAAAAATATACACCAAATATCATCATGTGATGTTGCATATGTATATAGCCACAATACAGATGAAGTCATAAGTCAACACGAAATTAATCATTAGTTTTCCGACATTCAAACATTTCCCATTATAATCATAATTAGAGTTTATCTTCCATCCGTTTCATTTTCATTTCAAACAGTCATAGCCTGGAACTACGTGTAGTACATTAATACTGAAGATGTCTTAGAGTGGTGACAAATGAGCATAATGTTAGCACTAAGTTGGTACTAGAACATAGTTTTAGCCATATAAATCTCCTACTAAGCTAGCACTATTAAGATATGGGTTCGCTTTTTCTGCGGTTATTGCAGATAAGTTATTTGCAATAAACCCAATGCGACGTCGTTTTAGGGCGGAAATCATGGTATTTTTGTAATTTTAATTTATTTCAGGGTTATAATAGTCTTATATTTATAATTTTTAAAGATTTCAATACCAAAACAACGTCATTTTGGAAATAAATGCAGATAACTTATGTGCATTAACTGCATGAACAATTTTCTCTTAGGATATATCTATATTCATAGCACAAATTAAATCATAAAGTATTCAGTTAAGTTGGTAAAAGGAGGAAAATGAAAAAGTGTGACCTGTTGGGGGAGGTGTATGCAAAATCAGTCCAAGATTGTCCATTCCAAAACAAAATCCTTCCATCGGCGACACCAGTGTAAGGGCCATGACCAAGAGGATCAAAGGCAATGCTTTCTGGTCCTTGTACTTGGTTCACAAACATGAGCTCCGATTTTTGCAACAAGTTGTCTTTGTCTCGTTCTGTAGGAACCTCAGACCATGAGGGCAAGTCGATTTTGTGCACCTTAAAATCAGGAAAGCCCGCTATGGGGCTGTGGTCGAAGGGGTCTAACCCACAGTACAGAGCAAACGTGAGGAACACAATGGAAAGTCCTCGAAACAGCGTCATATATGGCATAACTAAGGAAGACTTCAAAACCTTAAAGTTTGAGGAGAAGGGTCTCTGAACATTAAAATGTTAAGCACAAAAAACTAAGCTTTGGATGATTTAGTTTCGAGTTTGAAAGGTGGGTAGGTGAGCCACTTATAAAGTGTGTGTTTTAATTTACGTTTGAAATCCCAAAATCATGATTTGGTAATGCTCATATTGTTGGTGATACTCGAGAGGTAGCTTTCGGTGCATTTAAGGTCAACGGTCATGTAAGTAGATGAGGTGGAGTTTGGACTCGAAGGTAAGACAGAGTAAGGATTTGTAAGTGCAACCATTACCATCTACACGTGACTGTGAGTTCTTGCAGTTGCAGGGTGCTACACGAACGAATCAACAAATGGATGAATGAATCTGATTCAATAGACAGGGGTTTTACTTTCTTGATCATGCTCCCGATTATGAGAAAAGTTTGGCAAACTTAGTTGAATTTTATTATAACTTTGCTATGCCATCATTATGTAATCAAATTTTTATCTGTATCTTCCTTATCTGTATCTTCTTACCGCATTAAATTAAAATTGTTTAAAATCGTTTCACAGCGGAATATGTTATGAGATAATTTGTCTCGTATGATAAAAAAAAATGGTGACATTCATTTTTTTTCTTTCCTCTTTCTTTTTCTCATTAGGTTCCACCTACTTTTTTATGAGTTGCTATGATAAGAAATATATTTTCCAAATATATATTAAAATAATTCGGCAAGTCTATCTTGAAATCAATCAAAAAGTGTTGTTGGTTTAACTGCAGTGGCGGACCTAGGAAAATTTCTCTATGTCTGCACATTTAGTTGCCCCATAATTTTTTTTTTTGTAAAATTTTTTAAATTAATGCTTGAACAACTCATAATCTAGTTACTTCCATAATAAAGGATGAAGAAATCATGTGAACGGGAAATCATGGGAATGAGTATGTGACAGAGGAGAAAGAATAAATTTTCTCTATATATTTGTATATATTTATATCATATATATTTGTTTTGATCATCTCTGTACGTTGTTACGTTGTTAACTAATATATAAATATCATATATTTTTTTATAAAAAAAGAGAGTCATCTGGTCCCTATAAATTTGGCCGTAGACACTATTTTAGTCTTTTTGAGATTAATATAGGTCTTTTTTGAATTTGTGAGGATCACGATTTTAATTAAATTGATCAACTTTGAAATTTTTAGGACCTCCTCGAGACTAATTTTTGGTGAGAGACATGTATTTTTTTGTTATGGACTTAAAATTTATATTTACTTCTTTTTAAATATTGAACCAAAAGATAAATAATAACCTACATGACTACAACAAAAAAATTCAAAATCTCATGTCCGCAAGTGCGGACATCTTGGGTCCGCCAGTGGTTTCAGGGTCGCATCCAACCTAAAGGAAGTGGAAATGGATCATTTCATGTGGAAAAAAATGACACAATCATGTGTGAATATCTTTTGTAACTATCTATTTTAATATTTGTTTTCTTTCTTTCTTTATGATGATTGATCCGGTATGATTATGATTGTTGACATTTTTTTTTTTTCACATGCATCAAGATCCGAAGGAAATAGCCAAGGCACTACTTCGTCAGTGGGGAGACCAAAGGAGCATTGATAACAGTCTTGGATGAAGTTTTTTTATATCATCATCTGCATGTATTTTTTATGTGAATTTTATATTTATCTTCTTTTTATATACAATGACAAATTTTGATAGCACTATACCTATTTCCTACCATACCCATAAGATAAATGGGCCATGAATAAGTCTTCTTAAAGACTTGGCTTAACAGGCCCAAATGGCAAACGATAAGAAAGTAGAATCTTCATGACAAGCAACCCAATTTGAATGATTTTGGAATTGCCCCTAATACAATAATAGCCTTCAAGTTATGGGAGCAATCCCGATGCCCAAACTAATATTCTCTTCAGCGGATAGAGATACCTCCTAGAGAAAGCTTCTACTTAAAGGCACTTCTCTTGGTTAAGGACATTTTATCCAAACTTGGCAAATGGCAAGTGAGAAAGGAGACTCCATAATTTCAAGTCCTCCCCAAGATTTGCTTTTAGTAACCTTATCCCACCCTTACCTTACAAGGGAAAGTTTATGGGAATCATTTGCTACCTTCCGGAGGAAGTTTCCATTCACCCCATCATGGAAGTAACTTATTCTCATTGGAAGAAGAGACACAGATATGTGGTAAGAAGGGATGACAGAAAGGATAGAATAAATAAATGTTGAGTACAAAAATATTCCCTCAAATCTTTGACCCTCTAGTGCACTTTGTCCACAACACTATCAAAATTCTTAAGGTATATTTAGTCTTTAAATCACACACCCCAAGCATTTCCCATTACTGCCCCTATGGTTAATACCAAGAATCTGATTCTGGTCATTCCTGAATTCATGAGATATAGCCTTTTTTTAGCAAAATACATTCTAGATTTAGCAATCACGATTCTGTCATCAGCACAAAATAGGTATAATAAGTAGGTACCGTGTTTGCTACTTATTCTGGATGAACATCAATATGGGTTTACGGTTTGTAATCAATCTGTCTTGGCTCTGAACCTATTCTTCTCTATATATAGTCATTAGTTACCATGTGATCGTGGACATTAATAACAGTTTAGTGTCATCATGGAAGGCCCCACATCATCAAGTTACTAACCCATAATCCGAGCAAACCCATCCGGGTATACCCGCCCGGAACACTACTCTTGATCATGTCGCGCAAATTAACCTTTGGAATTTATCCCTAATAAAAAATAAAAATTCTTTGTACTAAAAAAAATAAAAATAAAAATAAAAAATCTTCAAGGCAAAGATGAAAATATAGGAGGAGAGGGGATTCATTCCATTGCCTAAGCCCACAAGAGGGAACAATGGGATCAATGCAACCATCATCCAGAATAACTTTATTGGAGACACCAGTAATACAATTCATGACAAGTTGAAACCAGTATTGCAATTCATGACAAGTTCTATCCAGTTCTTTTTTTAAATAAAAAAAACAAAAACAAAAACTAATGACATCTTCTATGCTCAATAGAATCTGATGTCTTCAATGATGAATGTTACTTGCATATAAGTTTATTTATTTTTATATAACTCATCATTCTCATTATCACGCTCCATTTTTTTTTTCCTCCCTTTTTTCCATCATCATCAATAACAGTGTAACTTTTTTTTTTTTAGTAAATACCAATAGTGTCTTTTACTTTATGTGAGGTATGTGAGTCAAAATTTACATGTAACAACATTATGATTATTTATTTATTTTGATACATACAACATTATTATTTTTAAAGGGTACGTGATGTTAATTACGAAAATTCGATTCCAAGACAAGCATGTTCTGGGAATGATGCCATCATGTATGGCGTCTTTTTGGAAAATTCGAGCACATGTAGTAGTAATAATAATTAGTGTACCAACCATTTAAAATAACTTACATATACAATGTTGTTAAAATCGAGATCTTTAAGTAAAATCGGAAGGAAATTAAAAAATCATAAAACGTAAAATCGTAATGTAAATAAATCGTAAAAAATCATAAAAAATCAACTTACATAGACCTCGTTATCTGTTTGAAAACACTAAAACAAAACATATCCAAAACTAAAATTGGGAGAGGGGGGGGGGGGGGGGGGGTGTTTAATTAGCTATATTAATTGGTTGCAAGGTTAGGTTAATTTGAAAATAAAGTGGAAGAGGAGAAAATGAAACATTGGCTAACAGATTTGTAATTAAACCCAACAAGGGAGGTTTTCTTTTAGGGTTTTATAAGAGTTATGTTATAGGAAGAGTGACTGTGTTATGTTATAGAGATTCGTTTTGCGTGCTGCCGAAGTTTTTTTATTTTGCTGCAGGCCCCACAAAATGTTGTGTGTGTAGGAAATTTTTTATGATCATATTAAATGATAGATGATAAACCCTTTCTTTTATTTAGTGCATTGACCAGTGCTTTATGCATGCATGTGGCCTCATCCACCTTCAAGTGCTATTTTGGACTACAGATCAGAATATCCATTCCGCTTGGTCCCCTCCCATCTACCTATAAATGGGGGCGTTCGATTTCTAATAAAGACCCAACACTCAAATTGTTTTTTTGGTATCGTCGTGTTGACACCGATGTTAAATTAAAAAGTTTGATAACGATTAATTGAATTCAATGGTTATAATATATTAGGTCATATTTATTAATTTCTAATAAATTATAATCGTTAGATTGATAGAAATTAATGATTAAGATTTGGTGTCAAACTCACTGTCAAATGATCTTGTCACAATTTTTTTTAGACATTTTTTATACCGAAAATTCACCTATTCTCCATATTGGCTAGCCTTTAATTTGAGCTCCTCATATTTTATCATCTTAATCAAGAGAAAAGTTATAGTTGCAACATTTTTTTCTTACAACATCTTATAACCATGTCTTATTACCGTTGATTTCTACCAATCAACGGTTATCATTTTTTCAAATTAAACTTATTAATTAATTATTAATTCACAATAAATAATAACCGTTGATTGACGGAAATCAACGGTGTTAAAATATAGTTGTAAGAGGTTGTAAAAAAAAAGGTTGTAACTATAACCTTCCTCCTTAATCAATTTATAATCCTGCAAGCGAACTTGATTTTAAAAATGATTTTTAATTAACATTACAATTGTTTAATTAACGTTTGCAAATATTTTTCTTTGTTCGTGTATACTTGTTAAACCGCGCAATTGTGAGGTGGATTAGATGTTGACGTTTGTGCAGTTCACACAGACCAATCTTGTACAAAATCAAGTAGTGTGTTTTTAGATTAGTTTATTTTATATTTAAATCATTACAAAATTAAAATTTTATTAAGATATTTTTTTTTAAAAAAATATTTTTCCTTGAAAATCAATCAAACCAAACATGTATTTTATTGTACTATATATATGATTTATTTGTCATGCCATTTAGCTGCGGATGAGAAGTGTAATGTCTATCATATTAATAAATAATTTTTTTGAAAAATACTTATATTATTTAAATGCCTAAAATTTTTGAACTTGGATATATCACACGAGCAATTTTGAAAACCACCTTCGAATGACAATAACATCTCGTGTCGAATGATGCCTAAGCACGTTATAATCAACTTCAAAATTCTCAAATTTATAATTATTCACATTTGAATAAGGTACAATATATAAACTCAGGGAAAAATATTTATCATTTTAAATGACACAACTTATACTCTTTCACTCTTACAAAGAAGTGAGACCCACACCTTTATTTTTTTGTCAACTCTCGCCTTCTTTTTCTATCTCTTTCTCTATCTTAAAATGACATAATTTCAAATCCTTTAAAATGATACACACTTTACCCATAAATTTAATAGAAGAAAGTTATCGGGTAACCCAAACCAAAGTTCAACAGTTCGGCAAACAAGCCTTCATTAACAATATATTCATTAATAGTAGTTAGGCAAACGAACCCTCATTAACAATTATACATTAATATCAATGGTATTTTATTCGCCGGCAAATTTTAATTATTATATTTTAAACAATCATCGTACCTTAAAACTTCACTACAAAAAACATGTCGTTTAGCCACGTTCAGAAACGTGGCTAAATGTAACAATTAATGTGGCTAAACCAGACTACCACACTTTGACCAGACGTGGCTAAATGTAACAATAAATGTGGCTGAACCAGACTACCACACTTTGACCTAACGTGGCTAATCCTGGCGTGGCATTTATTTTGCCACATTGTCATACGTGTGGTAACATTATTTTGGCCACGATTATATTGAAATTAGCCACATTATAAATGTGGCTAATTTGTAGGGAGAAAATAAAAAATATATAATACGTCCTATTTCTTTTATAATATGTCTCTATCCAAATTCTAGGATTTTTTTTTATTTTATCTTTTTTGCTGTTAATTAACTTTTTAAAAAAAAGAAACTTCTACCCAAATTCCTTATTAAGATCTATAAGTTGAAATATGATACAAGGAAAGAACAAAGATCCTGTTCTGTCCTGTGGACAGAGATGTTCAACCTTTGTTAGGTTGATTGATCGCTTTGGACCGTATAGCCTTGACCAGGGGTATCTATGGAAAAGATATCCCTATGCCTAGCTTGATCACTGCAAAGTATATGAATGTGGTGATAGTGCGTGTGTGAGTATCGAATATCAAGTGCCTTGTTCTATTGAGGAGCCCTCCTATTTATAGGGGCTGCCTCTGATTCGAATTGGTGTGGCTGAGCTGTAATGACGCGGGATCATCAATGCTTTGTCGGCCGTTACCAGAGGTTACGTATCAAATAACTACGGCCCGTTTCAAGTATTAATTGGGGAATATTCGGTGGGTTATTCCGGGTTGAGGAGATGGGCTCGTTTGGTGTGGGCCCTCTTACCGGGTTTATAAAGTAAGCCGGCTCATATGGGCATTTGGTCCGGGTTCTTGGCACAGATCCATAACAGTTGCCCCCCAGTCAGGTTATCCGATATTTCGGGTTGCCTGGGTGTCTGAGAATGCGGGTGATATAACCCGGAATAGCTTATCTGTTGCGCTTTGTTTGTGGTTCTTTTTTGGATCTCGGTCAATCTCTCTCTTTTACGCACGTCTAGCCACGTGTCATGGTCTGCGTGCCTTTGCGTGCTGCAGCTATTTCATGCAGTCTTGTTTATCGTGCGCATTTATGAGTGTCATCATTTTAGTGTGTCGAATCATTGCCTTTTGCGGCGATGGGGTGGCTGTGCCTTTAGCACTCCCACGTTGTTTTGCCCTTTACGCGCGGTTTTGGCGTTTGTAAACCGTTATGTGTTTGGAATGACCATATTATCCCTGCTCCTTGGCCTTCCTGTGGCCCTCTTTTTATTCTGCAATTTCTATTTTTCTTTGTCATTTGCCTTTGTCATTTGCCCAACTATTATCTCTAAGCTCCTGCTGTTTATTGTGGTTTCATTTCGCTGCAACTTTCGTCTATTTGCGCTTCCATAATCAGGTATTTGTGGGTTTTATTTCTGCTTGCATTTCCTTCTTCTTCGTATGCGTAGCTTAACGTCTTTCTTGCTTTCCTGTTTTCTGAAAACGTGATTTCCTGTTAAAGAAGCTTTTTCTTCTGACCTTAACTTTCTAAAAACAAATGGGAAGGAAGAAATCCTCCTTCCCTGTTTTGCGGTGCGTCCAGGAGGTTGACGTGAACTCCAACTTGTTAGAACGAATTCCTCCTGGTGCCCGTTATTGGCTCTGGGGGATTCCCAGGACCGCAGAGGAGGAACGGCAAGCCATGCTTCGTGGGCACCGTGGTTCAAGACCTCGTAAAGGTGGTCGAGGAGACCGTGGTCGAAGAGACCGTATATCCTCCAACTCCCGAGTTCCACATTCTACCCGGGTTCCATCACCCAATCCTTCCTTTCCTTCATCTGAAAGCCCCAGATTTGTGAGTTCTAGCCCTGGGAATTCTCGCCCTTCTCTTCCTGTTCCCCAAGATGGCCCTTGTTTTTCATGCGTTTACCTGAGCTCTCAACTCGTCCAGCAAGGATGTAGCTCTTTAGCAGAGTCTACCCTTGATAGTTGTCGTCATGGGAGCATTCCAGTTCCTATTCCTTTATCTGGCCGAGTTAATGAACCAATTACGATTTCTGACCCGTCGTCGTCATCATCTAGTGATTCATCTGATAGCACTTTTATTTCAGGTATATCCATCCTCATCTGATACCCTTTTTGTTTTTCATTTCTAGGTTTTAATGGCATGTGTCCCTGAAGATGTAGATGAGTCGGGTTCGAGCGAGTCGTGTTTCGAGTCTCCCCCTGACACGAGCTGTCGAACTCGCGCAAATTAAAAATTATTTTTAATTAGGGTTCAAAAATTTGCAGTAAAGTGGAAACCCTAAGTCGTCTCTCAAGGAAATTGAATTGGTAAAAATCGCTTATGAAAACAGAAAATAAAAAAGGGGGGTTTGGATTTGGGTTGAATAAAAGACAGAATATAAAAACTGGGATTAAAACTTCGTAATTAAAATTAACCAACCTAGGGTTAGGGTTCCATGGACGTCCTTCATTGGATGAAAATTACCAAATTCACGGTTGATCTCAATTGAATCAGAATCCTTATTTTCAATTGAGAACAATCGGATCATCAAATCTGATGATTATTCCTTTTCCATGATCACAATCGCGAACCTCAGATCAAATATCCACAATCGCATGATATCGATCTGAGTTAGGAAAAGAAACAAATCTGGTTAAAGAATTAGAAAAATTACCAAATTCACGATTAATCTCAATTGAATCAGAATCTTTATTTCCAATTGAGGTTAATCGGATCATCAAATCTGATGATCATTCTTCACCCATAATCGCAATCGCGAACCTCAGATCGAATATCCACAATCGCACGATATTGATCTGAGTTAGGGTAAAGAAATAAATCTGGTTAGAGATTGATCGCAGATCCTCTAAACAGATCCATGGAATCCCTTCCCCTTAGGTTGATTAAAAGGGGGTTTAGCCTAGCATGGCTAGGATAAACATGATTACAAATTAAATTGCATAAAAGAAAAAGAAGAAGAAGAAGATGAAGATGAAGAACACGAAGAACGCGAAGAACGCTCCAGAGAAAATGTCTTGATCCTCCAAATCGAAAATTACATAATGATCCAATGTTTTCCTTCCCTTGTGCTTCATATGCACCTAGGTCAAATCAATGTGGGCTGGGCTTAATTCAGATCGGCCCGGCCCATTCGTCTAAAATACAAAATAAAAATAATAAAATAAAACTTTATTACAAGTCTAAAACTTCAGCAAAACATGGTCTTCTTGGCGTTAGAAATCGACCAGCTTCCAGTCCGAATTGGGCTTCGAGCTCTTCATAAGAATTGTAGCCCTCTGTGTTATCTGAAAAACCCAACAAGAACGGAGTCAATCCGACAACTGTGGACTGAGATATGGCCAAAATACAGAAGTAGCGTAAAGCTGAAAAATTCTGACGAAAATAAATTAAACCCAATCAAACACTAAAAAATGTAAATTAACTCAAAACATCATTATTTTATTCAAATAAATCCTAAAAATACTAATCAAGAGCAACAAATAAGTGCAATAAAATATGAGTCATCAAATTCCCCCACACTTATCTTTTTGCACTCCTGGACAAAAACTAGAATAGAAAAAAGAAAACAAAGAAATAAGAAAAGAGTGAAGATCAACCTATCCTTCCTAATAATTAGCAACTATACAAAAGATAACAAAAATCACAAGTCTTGAACAGTTAAAATAATCAAGACAAAAATTCTTTATTCTCAAATCACAAGACCTGTCAATTTCAACTGCAACTGCTAACTACACAAAAATGGTTCCTCACAGGATGCTCTCAATTTTCTCTCAAGTGTATCAGTTAATTCAGTATATCACTCAAATCAACTCAAGAAAATCATCCTACCATAGGCTTGCTCAAGTTCTACTTCTCCACTGCTAATAACACATGCATGCACAAATCAAGAGGGCTTTATGCAGGGTTGTAATGGGGCTGAGGTAAAGGTATGGATGAATATGGAAGAGAAGGCTGAACACCCCAGAAATTTACAAAGAGAAAAAGTTAAGAACTAAACTAAGAACATAAAAACAAAGATACTGAAAAGATAGAAATAAACAATTTTTTTTTCTTTTTTTTTTTGTTTTGTTTTTTTCTTTTTTTTTTTTTTTTTTTCTTTTTTTTTTTTTTTTTTTTGTTTTTTTTTTTTTTTTTTTTTTTTTTTTTTTTTTTTTTGTGTATGTGTAAAACCACATAGCAGAAATGAATCAGATGGTCAACCCCCACACTTAAACTTTTGTCCGTCTCGGGCAAACCCCCACACTTAAACATAACATCACAATGAAACCAATGCTCAGTAAATCTCCAGGGTAGGGAATCAATTGGTTTTTCACTTAGGCTTGTAATGCGGCTGAAGAAATAAAGGGTAGAAAGGCTCAAAGGGGCTCACCAAGGGATAATAATATAAGGGATGACTATCTGGCTAAAGTGGGTAAAGAAAGAAAAAATGCCTCAATCATTTTCATGCATGCAAGTGAAAAGTGCAGTTTCAAAAAGAACAAGAGCAAGTTCTAGAGGATAACAATCAAGAGTAAAATCACACAAGAAAGAAAGACTGGCCTACATATGAAGACCATGTCTACAGGCTCAAAAACCTCACAAGGGTATACCAAATCATGCAATCAGCAGCACAGTATCAAACAACAAGTAATGTAATCCAAGAATCAAGAACCAAGCCCAAACAGAAATTTCTATCAAGCCCTGTGATTCAAGTACAATCCATGTATAACTCACTAATCATAGGAGAACAAGAAAATTAATCAACTTTTTTTTTTTTTTTTTTTTTTGAAATCCAAACATGAAAAACAAAGCTAAGAAAGGAAGTGAACTCCCTGTCCTCCTTAAGGAGGGTAAACAGCATCAAACAGCCGAAGCTCTGCATCCATCTGTGTCTCTACAAGCTGCTGCTGCTGTACGCCTTCATAAAAGGGCTTCAGACGATGCCCATTCACAGTGAAGGTGTTTCCAGTCTGCTTATCACTTAATTCAACTGCACAATAAGGAAAAATAGCAGTAATAATAAAGGGGCCATCCCATCTTGATCTGAGTTTACCAGGCATGAACTTAAGACGGGAATTGAATAACAGCACATTCTGGCCCACTGCAAAGTCCTTCCTCAGGATCTGCTTATCATGGAAAGCCTTTGTCTTTTCCTTGTATAGACGTGAGCTCTCATAGGCATCCAAACGAAGCTCCTCTAACTCTTGTAGCTGTAGTTTCCTTTCTCCCCCTGACTGGGTTAAGTCCATGTTACACTGCTTCACAGCCCAATATGCCCGATGCTCCAGCTCCACTGGTAGGTGGCATGCCTTACCATAAACAAGCCGGTAAGGGGACATCCCAATCGGAGTCTTATAGGCAGTCCTGTATGCCCACAAAGCATCTTCTAACTTCTTGCTCCAATCCTTTCTATTAGCATTGACAGTCTTCTGAAGGATTTGCTTAACTTCTCTGTTTGAAACTTCAGCTTGGCCATTGGTCTGTGGATGGTATGCTGTAGATACTTTGTGGAGGACTCCATATCTTTTCAGCAAGGAATCCATGCTCCTATTGCAAAAATGTGAGCCCTGATCACTGATAATGGCTCGAGGAATGCCAAACCTGCAGAAAATATGACAACGAACAAAATCTGGTGCATTGCAAAGTCCAAAGGGCATCCTCCTGTAAGCATATGTGCCAAATGGGCATGTGAAGGTCGTCTTCTCCTGATCCTCAGGTGCAATGTGGATCTGGAAGTAGCCTGAGTATCCATCCAGAAAACAGTAGTGGGATTTACCAGCCAACCGCTCTAACATCTGATCAATAAATGGAAGAGGATAATGGTCTTTGCGGGTTGCCTGGTTGAGCCTACGATAGTCTATGCAGACTCTCCAACTGTTTTGAGCTCTTGTTGTAATTAGCTCATTTTTCTGGTTGGCAATCACAGTGACTCCCGACTTCTTAGGGACCACCTGAACAGGACTAACCCACTGGCTATCAGAGATGGGGTAAATCATCCCAGCTTGCAAGAGTTTTGTTACTTCCTTCTTCACCACATCTAGAATTAGTGGGTTCAATCGCCTTTGGGGTTGTCTCACTGGTTTAGCTCCTTCTTCAAGTAGAATACGGTGCATGCACGTGGAAGGACTAATGCCAATAATGTCAGCCATTGTCCACCCAATTGCCCTCTTATTTGCTTTCAGCAGGGTTAACAGTTTATCCTCCTGCTGAGGTAGAAGGTTCTTTGCCACAATAACTGGTAGCTGCTCATTCTCTTTAAGGAATGCATATTTCAAGTGGTCAGGCAGAACCTTTGTAACAGCTCGTGTTAACCCGGATTGTTAACACACTATCGTATTAAGCCACGCTTAATTAAAATGCGGAATAACTTTTTCTTTAATTCAATTATGACGTCATTAACTTAACCAACTTGATTACTTAATCATTTTCATAAAAATACTGCCTGTATGTAAATTGCAAGACAACTAACTGAATACCTCATAAATAAATATCAAGTGAGTATCTAAAAACCACAGTACTACAACATGCAGCCTGGGTCAAAATCCTGATACTTTAATTACAACATAATTAAAAAGACCATAACGCAATCATGTGGCATGGACAAACCCCATGCTCACCAAATAAGGCAACAAGGCCCAATAGCAGTCTCAGCATAAATAGCATAATCAAAACGGAAAACATAACAGTCAACTCAGCACGTCAGCATATCATCAATATCAGCTCAGCTCTGGCCTCCTGCCACCTGAGCCCTCAACATTACCTGATCCTGAAATAAGCGTCCCCAAACGTGGGGTGAGATCTCTAACAAGAAATCTCAGTAAGACAAGGGGTCCTCAAGGAGTCTCCACCCCAAGCTCACTTACATGTGTAATATAAGTTCAAAAACAGTATTTACATTATAAGTTCCAAAACTATGCGATGCAGCAATTAATCATGTCATGTGTGCATATCAAATCTACTGGCCAGAGAAATGTAGGAATACGTCTATGCCTACATGAGTACCAGGACGCTACCTGTACCTCACCACAGCCTCACCATCTTGTATGTACTACATACTCAGGCTTACCGTATAGGTGGACACCACATGCATATCATAATAGCTCATTACATATAAACAGCTCAACGGCATTTCAAAATAATCAAAGCACGTAACACAACATGCATAAACCCATCCCCATGGGACATGGTGGAACATCAAAATGGCTAAACCGAGGACACGAAAGCTTACCTTGCAAGCTAGCTATCCAAGCCAAGAGTCCAACCACTCACTAGTCCTCAAACAGCAGTATCACAATCTGATGTGGACCATATATCAAGTCAATATTAATGCACAACATGCATACAACTTAAAGACTACGCCTTTCTTTTACGTTTTACGTCTTAAGCTACTGTCTGCGCAGAACCCAGGATATCCGGATATCAGAAGGGGCATATCCGGATATGCCATATCCGGATATCACACTGGACATATCCGGATATGTCATATCCGGATACCCAGATCCCATATCCGGATATCAATATCCGGATACCATATCCGGATACTGATATCCGGATATCTGTTCGACAGATATCCGGATATCTCACGACAGAATGCAGTTTCTGCATTTCGTGAATATCCATCCCAAAGATCCAACTTTTAACACATGTACACGTTAAAGCATGCATCTTTAAGCATATGCAAGTTCATTTAGGTGTTGGTTACTTCATTTTAATCTTTTACATGCCAAGATACCACCTTTAAGCCATAAAACTAAAGATCAAAGGTGTAGAACACTTACCCCAAGCTTTGAGCAGCCAACAATGGTGCTCTTGGAGCTCACAAGTCAGCTCCAATGTACAGACCTCAAGGTGCACGAAAATGTCACCCAAGCAAGGACCTTTCCTCACAAAGAAAGCTTCTTGAGGCTTCACCACTCAAGAACAAGACTCCCACCACCCAAAACCTCAAACTCAGACCTCACAACCTCACTCACAGGGCTGGAACAGAGGAGAAAACACCTCACACTCCCTCACCAAGCAAGCTCTCACAAGCACAAGGCACAAGGAGAAGAAACCAAAGAGAAAGGGAGCTCCTTGGCTCTCAACAATGGAGAGGAAGGTGACCAAGGGTGGCTGATCACAATGGCTGCAGGAAACTCACGTAAGAGTTGTGTATGGCCTAGGGTTTAGTGCCATAATGTGTCTATTTATAGGCACAAGGCACTAATCGCACAGTATTAGCCTTAATCGCAAAGTAAAAGATATTGATCCCAAACTTTGGATTCTAGACCTACGCATTTTCCTAAGATTTGTCATATTTTTATTTTATTTTTCGGAGCACCTTTCCGGTACGCACTTTTCCATAGCCAGTATCAGTTCTGGCATCAGATTACGTCGTTTTGACTTGAAACTTGTTTTACAAGTCCTACATAATATTCTAGTAATTATCATGCATTCGTTATAATTTTCCGGGATACTTTTCCGGTACGCATTTATACCGAGTAGCAGAACCGGTATCTGCGCTTTTCTTCCGAAAAGCGACTTTCAGCATTTATACTCACTCAATATAATTATCTAAGCCCATTAATAATTATTAGGGTCAATTATGGAATTATTTCCTAATTATCATAATTAATTTACTAATTACCTTAATTAGCGGTGCGGGTTCTTACATTCACCCCACCTTTTTAAGGATTTTGTCCTCAAAATCAGAAACATACCTGTCTCGAAAGTCAGGATACTGTCGGAGAAGCTCATCCTCTCGCTCCCATGTGCACTCCTCGGGACTACGCCCAGTCCACTGCACCTTGACCATCGGAATGATCTTGCTCCTAAGCTGTTTCTCGCCTCGATCGAGAATCTTGAGTGGTCCGACGGGAGTCTTTAAGTTCTCCCGAACCTCCACATCATCCGGCTGCACCACGTGCGAAGGATCGGCTATGTATTTTCGAAGCTGAGACACGTGAAACACGTCGTGGATGTTGGCGAGGTTCGGAGGTAAGGCGAGTCGATAGGCAACTGGTCCTACTCTACCAAGGATCTGGTAGGGCCCTATGAATCGCGGGCTCAACTTCCTTACGCCGAGTGCCCGTCCAACACCGGTGACAGGTGAAAGTTTCACAAACACGTGCTCACCCTCACTGAACTCCAGTGGTCGATGCTTGACATCGTAGTAGCTCTTCTGACGATTCTGCGCCTGCTTCAACTTTTCCCTGATCATTTGGATCTGTAGGGTAGTATCTTGGACAAAGTCCAAGCCAAAAGCTCTTTATCTCCAACCTCAGACCAGCAGGTAGGAGTCCGACACCTCCTACCATACAGCGCCTCGTAGGGTGCCATGCCCAGACTAGCATGAAAACTGTTGTTGTACGAGAATTCAACCAACGGAAGGTACCTATCCCATGCAGAACCCTGCTCCAACGTGCAAGCTCTCAACATGTCCTCCAATGTCTGGATGGTCCGCTCAGTCTGTCCGTCAGTCTGAGGGTGATAGGCGGTACTCAATCTCAACTGCGTACCAAAAGCCTCCTGCAGTGCCTCCCAGAACCGAGATGTGAACTTCGGGTCCCTATCTCACAAAAAATAAAAAAGGGGGTTTTAGATTTTGGTTTAATAAAAGACAGAATATAAACTGGGATTAAAAATTCGTAATTAAAATTAACCAACCTAAGGTTAGGGTTCCTAGGATGTCCTTCCTTGGATAACAATCCCCAAATTCACGATTGATCTCAATTGAATCAGAATCCTTATTTTCAATTGAGAACAATCGGATCATCAAATCTGATGATTATTCCTTTTCCATAATCACAACCGCGAACCTCAGATCGAATATCCACAATTGCACGATATCGATCTGAGTTAGGAAAAGAAACAAATCTGGTTAGAGAATTATAAAAATTACCAAATTCACGATTAATCTCAATTGAATCAGAATCCTTATTTCCAATTAAGGTTAACCGGATCATCAAATCTGATGATCATTCTTCACCCATAATCGCAATCGCGAATCTCAGATCGAATATCCACAATCGCACGATATTGATCTGAGTTAGGGTAAAGAAGCGAAACTGGTTAGAGATTGATCGTAGATCCTCTAGACAGATCCATTGAATTCCTTCCCCTTAGGTTGATTAAAAGGGTGTTTAGCCTAGCATGGCTAGGACAAACATGATTAAAAATAGAGAAAGAAGAAGAAAAAGATGAAGAACGCGAAGAACACGAAGAACGCGAAGAACACTTCAGTGAAAATACTTTGATCTCAAATTTCAAAAATTACATCATGCCCTAATGGTTCCTACTTTTCCTTCATATACCCCTACCCACAAAAGGGCTAGGGCTCAACTCAGATTGGTCCATTTGTCTAAAATTCAAAATAAAATAAAATAAAATAAAACTAAATTACAAGTCCAATAATAAAATAAAACTCCAGCAAAACGCATCCAACTTGGAATCTGATATCGACCAGCTTCCAGTCCGAATTGGGCTTTGATATCTTCACAAGAATTGTAGCCCTCTGCGTTATCTGAAAATCCCAATAAGAACGGAGTTAATCCAACAACTGTGGACCGAGATATGGCCAAAATACAGAAGTAACGTAAAGCTGAAAAATTCTGACAAAAATAAATTAAACCCAATCAAAAACTAAAAATGTAAATCAACTCAAAACACAATTATTTTATTCAAATAAATCCTAAAAATACTAATCAAGAATAAAAAATAAGTTCAATAAAATATGAGTTATCAAATTTCCCCACACTTATCAATTTGCATTCTGGAGCAAAAACTAAAATTGAAAAAGTAAACAAAGAAATAAGAAAAGAATGAAGATCAACCTATCCTTCCTAATAATTAGCAAGTATACAAAAGATAACAAAAATCATAAGTCTTGAATAGATAAAATAACCAGGACAAAAATTCCTTATTCTCAAATCACAAGACCTGTCAATTTCAACTACAACTCCTAACTACACAAAATGGTTCCTCACAGGATGCTCTCAATTTTCTCTCAAGTGTATCAGTTAATTCAGTATATCACTCAAATCAATTCAAGAAAATCATCTTACCATAGGCTTGCTCAAGTTCTACTTTTCCATTGCTAATAACACATGCATGCACAAATCAAGAGGGCTTTATGCAGGGTTGTAATGGGGCTGAGGTAAAGGTATGGATGAATATGGAAGAGAAGGCTAAACACCCCAGAAATTTACAAAGAGCAAGAGTTGAGAACTAAACTAAGAACATAAAACAAAGATACTAAAAAGATAGAAATAAACACTTTTTTTTTTATTTTTGAAGTAAAACCACATAGCATAAATGAATCAGATGGTCACCCCCCACACTTAAACTTTTGTCCGTCTCGGGCAAACCCCCACTCTTAAACACAACATCACAATGAAACCAATGCTCAGTAAATCTCTAGGGTAGGGAATCAATTGGTTTTTCACTTTGGCTTGTAATGTGGCTGAAGAAATAAAGGGTAGAAAGGCTCAAAGGGCTCACCAAGGGATAATAATATAAGGGAGTGCTATCTGGCTAAAGTGGGTAAAGAAAGAAAGAATGCCTCAATCATATTCTTGCATGCAAGTGAAAAGTGCAGTGTCAAAAAAGAACAAGAGCAGGTAGGGATGTGCATGGGTCGAACTGAACCGGATTTATTGAAAAACCGAACCGAATTGGTTTAAATGGTTCGGTTCGAAAGTGGTTCAGTTTGGTCCAAAACTGGTTCGATTCGGAAGTGGTTCGGTTCGGTTCGGAACCGGTTCGGGTCGACCCTCTTTTGAAAAGAAAAAAATTAAAAAATTTAAAAAGTAAAGTTATAAAAATTAATTTGGTTTGGTTTGAAAATGGTTCGGTTCGGTTCGGAAACGGTTCGGTTCTTAAACCGGTTCTAAACACTGGTTCGGTTCTTAAACCGGTTCTAAAAACCGGTTCGGTTCATGAACCGGTTCTTTAAAAATCGGTTCGGTTCATGAACTAGTTTTTTAAAACCGGTTATTTTATGGAGCGGTCCGGTTTGGTTCATGGTTCGACCCACTTTTTTGGTTATTTTGCACACCCTTAAGAGCAGGTTCTAGAGGACAACAATTAAGAGCAGAATCACACAAGAAAGAAAAACTGGCCCACAGATGAAGACCATGTCTATAGGCTCAAAAATCTCACAAGGGTATACCAAATCATGCAATCAGCAGCATGGTATCAAACAGCAAGTAATGCAATCCAATAATCAAGAACCAAGCCCAAGCAGAAATTTCTATCAAGCCCTGTGATTCAAGTATAATCCATGTATAACTCACTAATCATAGGAGAACAAGAAAATCAATCAGCTCTTTTTTTTATTTTATTTTTATTGAAATCCAAACATGAAAAACAAAGCTAAGAAAGGAAGTGAACTCCCTTTCCTCCTTAAGGAGGGTAAACAGCATCAAACAGCCGAAGCTCTACATCCATCTGCGTCTCTACATGCTGCTATTGCTGTACGCCTTCATAAAAGGGCTTCAGACGATGTCCATTCACAGTGAAGGTGTTTCCAGTCTGCTTATCACTTAATTCAACTGCACAATAAGGAAAAATAACAGTAATAATAAAGGGGCCATCCCATCTTGATCTGAGTTTACCAGGCATAAACTTAATACGTGAATTGAATAATAGCACATTCTGGCCCACTGCAAATTCCTTCCTCAGGATCTGCTTATCATGGAATGCCTTTGTCTTTTCCTTGTATAGACGTGAGCTCTCATAGGCATCCAAATGAAGCTCCTCTAACTCTTGCAGCTGTAGTTTCCTTTCTCCCCCTGACTGATTTAGGTCCATGTTACACTGCTTCACAGCCCAATATGCCCGATGCTCCAGCTCCACTAGTAGGTGGCATGCCTTACCATAAAAAAGCCGGTAAGGTGACATCCCAATCGGAGTCTTATAGGCAGTCTTGTATGCCCACAAAGCATCTTCTAACTTCTTGCTCCAATCCTTTCTATTAGCATTGATAGTCTTCTGAAGGATTTGCTTAACTTCTCTGTTTGAAACTTCAACTTGGCCATTTGTCTGTGGATGGTATGCTGTAGATACTTTGTGGAGGACTCCATATTTTTTTAGTAAGGCATCCATGCTCTTATTGCAAAAATGTGAGCCTTGATCACTGATAATGGCTCGAGGAATGCCAAACCTGCAGAAAATATTAGAACGGACAAAATCTGCAACAACGGCAGAATCATCAGTTCAGGTGGCTTTCGCCTCAACCCATTTAGAAACATAATCCACAGCTAAGAGTATGTAAGCAAAACCAAAGGAAACAGGAAAAGGACCTATAAAATCAATACCCCAAACATCAAAAACCTCACAAAAAAGTATAGGGTTTTGGGGCATGTCATGTCTACGGGAAATGCTACTTGCTCTCTGACAATTAGCACAAGACTTACAAAACTCATAAGCATCATGAAATAGAGAAGGCCAGAATAAACCACAGTCTAGAACCTTCCTAGCAGTTCTTTGTGGTCCAGAATGACCACCACAAGCAGATGCATAACAAAAATTCAAAACAGAAAGAGTCTCTCTGTCAGACACACATATCCTAACCACTTGGTCACTACAAAATCTCCACAAGTAAGGATCATCCCACACATAGTATTTAGACTCGCTTTTCAATTTCAAGATCTGAGCCTTAGTGGAGTCAACAGGTAATGCACCAGCAACCAAGTAATTAACTATATCAGCA
>JAVKPL010013618.1:600000-775341 GCA_032173675.1 Gastrolobium villosum | reverse complement strand
TGCAGCCTGATCCAGCGACAATACTAAGGGTGAAGAAGACTCTTGGCAAGCCGATCTAACAGAGGAAGTGAGTGAACCTCTTGACCCGAGTCTAGGGGTAATCAATGAACAAGGGTTCCAGACCATTTACGGAGCAGATGGGTCAGTGAGAATAAGATGCACGGAGGAAGCTAAACAAAGACTTAGAAGCCCCTGGAAAAATGCAATCATAGTCAAACTTCTGGGCAAGAAGGTAGGAGTGATGTATATGAAGACCAAGCTTGCTAACCTATGGGCAAAAGCGGGTCCTCTAACTGTAGCCGACTTAGGAAATGATTTCTTCTCGGTGAAGTTCACAAGCGTTGAAGATCTGAACCTGGCTCTTACCGGCGGCCCATGGGTTTTGATGGGGCACTATCTGGCAATCAGGAAGTGGGAACCTTTTTGATCCATTCAAAGCCAACATTCATAGAATTGCTGCGTGGATTCGTCTTCCAGGTATTCCCCAAGAATTCTGTGTGATGTCTTTTCTGAAAATCATTGGTGATACTATTGGGAAAGTGTTAAAGGTTGATAGAAATACATCTACGGGTGATAGGGGAAATTTGCGAGAGTCTGTGTTGAATTGGATTTATCCAAAACCCTGAGAGGAGAATATATTCTGGAGGACAGAATCTTTAAGGTGGAATACGAGAGTCTTTACTTAATTTGCGTAAAGTGTGGAAAGTATGGGCACAATAAAGAGCAATGCAATCAGAATGTGAACCCTGCTGAAGTGCAACCTAATCGGAGCACGAATGTGTCTGATACAGAAAAAAATTCAGAGAACTAGAGTGTGGGGCCCTGGATGGTTGTGCAGAAGAAGAAATTCCCGAAAAATTTCTCTCAAAAGATGAAGGATACAAAAGAAGAACGAACTTTTGGAGCTGATATCTCTAATAATGGGAGTTCCTCTAACCAGAAAAAGGAGATAAGGAAGGATCCTGAAAATACAGAGCTGATTAGCTCAGTTTCGAAAACCCTTCTGGGGGAACAAAAGGAGAACAAGGGGGGCAGCTCCTCTCTGCTCAGTAGCCCAGCAGCTAATGTGAAGCTCCAGTCTGGGGGAAAAAAAGCCACAGGTAAAAACAGACATAAAACTAAAGGGAAAGACAAGATCAATTCCTTTGTGTTCACCACTGCATCTCCTCAAAGTGGGTCTAGCTCCAAACCAATAGAGCTCCCTTCATCCAATAAGACAACTTGGAAGAGCAAACCAAGGCAAGAATCTCCAGCCCATACTATCATCATTAATAGTAAGGCTCAATCCAATGTGGAAACTGAAATAGAGCTTTGTTCCAAGATAGCTGCCACTCAGTCAACAAACATTGAGGGTGGTCAGGATGTTGGTGAGCTATGTGAGACTGTTGCCATTCCTGCAGAGATGGAAATTTCCAATTCGGGCAGTGAGGAGACCTCGTGGAAAGCTGAACCTCCAGATAGAGCTTCAGAAGATGGGATGGAGATGGAGAATCCAAACAGGGAAGATGCCTCTGAGCATAGGACACAAAGTAACCAGGTACTTTGCAAACCTGGGACCAATTTAGTTATTTAATGAATTGCCTTGTATGGAATGTTAGGGGTGCTGCAAAAAAGTCCTTTAAGACATCCCTAAGAAATTTCATCAAAAAGTATAGGATTGGCATGGTTGCCATCCTAGAGCGTAGGATCAGTGGTGTAGCAGCCCTGAAGAAAATAAAACAACTTGGTTTCAACCAGTATGTTCTAGTAGATGCTATTGGTTTTTCTGGTGGTATTTGGATTCTTTGGAGAGAAGAAAGGTTCAATATATCTGTCATAGAGAAATCTAATCAATTCATTCACTTATCTTGTTCTGTTAATCATGGTCATTCCTTTCATCTCACTGTGGTTTATGCCAATCCTAGAGAGGAAGTCCGTGATGAGCTTTGGACGGATCTGAGAAGAATCAGTGGTAGCATGACGGGACCCTGGGCTATGATGGGGGATTTCAATGAGATAGCTTCCTCAAAAGAGAAAAGAGGGGGAGCCCCTGTGAATATTACTAGATGTCAGAAGTTTTCTTACTTGTTAAATGACTGCCATATGCTGGATCTGGGTTGTAGAGGCTCTAAATTCACTTGGAGGGGACCCAAATGGCTTCATCTTGATAGAGTCTTCAAGAGACTTGACAGAATTTGTTCAAATGCAGCTTGGAGAACCACTTTTGGAGATGCGGATGTTAGAGCTTTACCAAGACTAAACTCAGATCATAA
Organism: Gastrolobium villosum; assembly: GCA_032173675.1. Taxonomy (NCBI): domain Eukaryota; kingdom Viridiplantae; phylum Streptophyta; class Magnoliopsida; order Fabales; family Fabaceae; genus Gastrolobium; species Gastrolobium villosum. The sequence continues at coordinate 773,089 of JAVKPL010013618.1, read as the reverse complement.
TCCTCTTCTTCTTTCTCTTTTCCCTAATGAGAACCAGTGGAAAGAGAGACCTTTCAGATTCCTGGTAGCTTGGCAGAGTCATAGCACTTTTGTTCACTTTCTCAAGTTTATCTGGAACCACCATACCAAGATTGTCACTTGCCTGGAAAACCTAATTGATCCGCTTAAATCTTGGAATAAAAGAGTTTTTGGTTGTATCCAAGTTAGGAAGGATTACCTTTTAAAAAGAATCCAAGAGACCCAGATTAACCACACCAACCAGCATGATATTGCCCAATCTGATCTTGATTTTGCTCTTCAGGATGAGTTGAATAGAGTTTTAGAACAAGAAGAAGCTCTTTGGTTTCAAAAGGCTAGATGCAAATGGATTGAGGATGGGGATCGTAACACAAGATTCTATCATACAACTACCATAATTAGAAGAGCCAGAAACAAAATTTTAGAGCTCAAGAATGATGAGGGTCATATGGTTAGAGAAGAAGACAGCCTGAACAAGATTATTCATGATTTCTTCACTAATCTTTTTACTGAAGAAGATCACTCCAGACCTTGGGAAGTCACCAATACTTGCTGGCCTGCATTAGAGGAGACTGAGTTGAAAACCTTGAAGGATCCTATCTCGGAATTGAGTATCAAGGAAGCTTTCTTCTCCATGAATGCTCTCAAAGCTCCTGGTCCAGATGGCTTCCCAGCTTTTTTCTTCCAAAAAAACTGGGATATTATGAAAAAGCAAGTGGTTGATTGTGTGCATCAGATTTGGGAGAAGCCGGATGAGGTGAAGGATCTAAATAAAACCTTTCTGGTTCTCATTCCAAAACTGGAAAAACCAGAAAAGATTAACCAATTTCGCCCGATTGCTTTGTGTTCTGTTCTTTATAAAGGTATCAGCAAGATTATAGTGAGCAAGCTGAAACCCCTTCTCAACAAATTGATTTCTCCTCAACAAGTCAGTTTCGTTCCTAAAAGACAAATCCAGGACAATATTATCATTGCTCAAGAGATGGTTCACTCTATGAATAGAATGAAGGGGAAAAGGGGATTCTTCATAATCAAAATCGACTTAGAGAAAGCCTATGATAGGATGTCTTGGAATTTTATATATAAAGTGTTGTCTGAGATAAACATCCCAGAATCTCTGGTGAATATCATAATGCAGTGCATCACTTCAGCTGAGCTTGAAATCCTCTGGAATGGTTCCAAGGCTGGTAGCATCCTTCCGAGTAGAGGTTTGAGGCAAGGAGATCCAATATCTCCCTACATTTTCGTGCTTTGTATGGAAAAACTGACACACTTGATTTCTGATGCAATTGCAAAGAAAGAGTGGAAGCCAATGGCAGCTGGTAGAGGTGGACCATCCATATCTCATCTCCTCTTCGCTGACGATTTGTTACTCTTTGGAGAAGCCAAAATTGACCAAATCAAGACAGTAATGGAGTGCCTCACAAAGTTTGGGATCATGTCTGGTCAGAAGGTGAGTTACCCAAAATCTAATATCTTCTTCTCCAAAAATGTTCCAATTGATGTTGCTAATGAGATAGTGAAGATTAGTGGTTTTGCTCAAACAAAAAACTTGGGCAGATACCTGGGATACAGAATGAAACATGGCCGGACTAGTAAACTTCACTATGGAGAGATCATGGATAGGGTTAACAATAGGCTCAATGGTTGGAAAAATCAGTGTCTATCTATGGCAGGTAGAGTGACTCTAGCAAAATCGGTCATCTCCACTATCCCTATGTTCCACATGCAAAACAGCTTATTACCTGTGGGTATTTGTGAAGAAATTGAAAAGAAGCAAAGGAATTTCATTTGGGGAGATACTGAGGTTCATAGGAAGCATCATGCAATCGGTTGGGAACACCTTCAACTCCCTAAAAACCAGGGTGGGTTAGGTATTCTCAATCTCCGCATCCAGAATGAAGCTTTCATCCAAAAGTGTGCTTGGAATATGGTTCAGTCTCCATCTCAGCTTTGGGTCCAAGTCTTGCTATCCAAATATGGCAGGAGAAAAGATATGCTAAAAGAGGTAGTTAGTAAACCTTATGATTCTCACTTGTGGAAAAGCATTTGTAAGGTCTGGCCTCAAATGATAAGCAATACTTCTTGGCAAATAGGTAATGGCAAGAAGATTGATTTTTGGAAAGACAATTGGACTGGTCTCAGCCCAAACCTCCTTGCTCATACTCACACCCTTCCTTCTCAAGAGGTCTTGGATTTAAAGATTAGCAACAGTATTTTCCTTTCTGAAGGAGGCTGGAATGGGCATTATCTTGTGAACCATTTTGACCTTAATGTGGTGAACAAAATTCTTGCCATTCCTCATCCAGATGATGAAGCCGAGGAGGATAGCATAGCTTGGACTAACTGGAACCCTGGGCATTCCATAGTTAAGCTGGCATACAATAACTTGTTAGATTCTAGCAATCCTTCCCCCATTGACTGTTGGGACCGTATTTGGAAGTGGAAAGGCAAGGAAAGAGTCAAAATGCTTATCTGGAAAATGCTTCATGATAGAATGCTAACAAGAGAGTCAATATCAAAGTGGAGTGGTAGTTCCAATAAGTGCCCTTTCTGCCCTGAAGTGATTGAAGATTGCCTTCATGTGTTTAGAGATTGTTGGAAGGCAAGAAAGTGCTGGCTGTTGCCCATGTTGCACCCTCTTCCACCGAGTTTCCTCACTGTGATTTCTTTTAGGGAGTGGATGATTCTGAATCTCACTTCAAACAACAGCAACCTCAAGGATTGGAGAGACTCTTTCTTTACCACTTGCTACTTTTTGTGGTTATGGAGGAATAAGGAAATTCACGAAGAAGGTTTCCAGCGTCCTGAGGATCCTTCAAAGGCTATTGCTGTAGAAATTGAGGAAAATAGGTTCTGTTTGGCTAAGTTTAAAAAAACATTTTCAGGAACTTCTCACTCTCAACTTCCTACATCGTGGATTAGGCCTGCGGAGGACTTTCTGAAATTAAATGTGGATGGGGCTGTGCAAGGTAATCGGGCAGCTTGTGGTGGTCTCTTGAGGGATAGGAATGGATTATGGTGTGGCGGTTTCTCAGCCTTCATTGGCTCTTGCATTCCTCTGCATGCTGAACTTTGGGCTCTCCTTTATGGACTTGATTTCGCCTGGAAGCATGGCTGGAGGAAACTAGTGTTGGAAACTGATTCTTCTCAAGCGTTTTGCCTTCTTACCAATCATGGTAATGATACTCGAAAGCTGCCATTGGTAGCTAAGATTCGAGTCTTTTTAATGAAAGAGTGGACTATCTTATTGAATAAAATTCCTAGGAGTAGCAACACCTGTGCGGATTGGATTGCGAAGAAGGCTTTGGATGATTCCTTTGGGCTCAAATCAATCTCCTCCCCTCACAGCGATCTGTTAAATCTTCTTGCTGCTGATCTTTTGGATCCGGGTCTGAATAAGGTGGCTGCTAGGAGAAATACAGGATGATGCTTGTTCCTGGCTTTCTGCTAGTGTTTGATGTTTTGTTTTCTGCTGTTTCTTGTTCTGTTTTTTTCCTTCCTTCTTGTTTGCTTTTCTTTTACTTTGTGGGGGCATTGCCCCTTGCTGTAACCAAAAAAAAAAAAAAAAAAGGACATGATCGAATTCAATATGCTTAATTAATTTGCTCACACGGCAGCTAGTCGGCTGGACATGATAGCAAAATTAATGGAACTCTCATCAAATCTTTCTCCAATCATATCTCAACGTAATTAGTATGACAAAGATTCACTAAATCCCACAACTCAATATGATAAAAGTTCTAAAAGGATAATACATAAGTGTCTTCTTTTGAAGGCTTCAAAGATTCTTATCTTTCTTGAGAAGATAAAGATTATTTAGAGAATGAGAAATTATACTCCTGTGTTATATGAGATTCATCTTTCATATTACATTTATATAAAAAATGTGTATTTTTTTTTTTAAATTGATGGATTCCACTTTATTTATTTCATAACATAAGATAAGAAATAAAGTCCTGACTGTGAAAAATATAGGAGGCGATTAAAGAAGAGAAAAACTTCAACCATTGTTTGCACATCCATCGTTTTCACTTCACGTTTCAATTAAACTATTTATATATATACAAACGTATATCTAATACAAATATTTGGAGATACGATGACTGTCCATTATCTGATAGACCCCGGAAGATTTGCAAGGAAATCCAATCTCAAAAAATGATCAGAGAACAAGAATCTAATTTAAGTTGAAACACATACAAAGGAGCAGAACTACTAGATCTACCTAAGATAACATGACAAACATTTTTATAGTGAAAAAATTGACGCAAGAAATATACTACTAAATCTAACTCCAAGCTTATAAAATAGTAATTTGATTCGTTAAAGATTCCAATGCCCAACCTCCGAAACCGTGTTATCCCCTCTCGTTGAATCTCCAGCTAGCTCGCTACGCGTTTCTTAGTTGTAAAGTAGCTAACTTGTACGGTGTAGGGAAATCGACCAATCCTGCTAAGGACGCATGCTACGAAGAAGACCCATCAACATACATGCTACAAGGGTTTTATAAGAGTTATGTTGTAGGAAAAGTGATTGTGTTATATTATAGAGACTCATTTTGCGTGCCGGAGTTTTTATTTTATTTTCTGCTGCGGGCCCCATAAAATGTTGTGCGTGTAAAAAAATTTGTGTGGACATGTTAAATAATAGATGATAAACCCATGCTACAAATTATTAGCTAAAAATAAAAACAAGGTAGGAGCAGGGAACAGACAAATCAAAATAAACAACTTCCGCGAAGGTAAGAATTGGGTAGTGTTACGTATCAAAGAAGTGGACAGTAGCATATAGGAAGCAAACAAACACTTTAATTTGGAAATCAATGTATAAAAAAATAGAGCTGACCAAGCTTAAGACCCAAAAATTGGCAGCTCTTACCACACTTTTTGACGCCTTAATTTCTTTGTCTTGGCCAGCATGCACACGTGCAACTTTCTTGTTCATATTTGATGATATGAGAGTGGGTGGATAGTCAGATCAAGGGGAGAACCGCAAGTCTGCATCGTCAAGAAGCTACAAATTAAATGACATGACGGCACCGTCAGTTATTCATCGTATACAGCCTCCACTCATATGAAGTTGCTCAGAAACGAAGGCTGGTTTCTATAGCTCCCTTGTTGATAAGATCCAATATTCGCATGACCAAAAATGTATCGGAAGTGTCATCTCTTAACAAATGGCAATTTTAAGATCAAATATTGATTGCACCAATGTAACTAATGGGTGAATTTGGAAAAAATGTTTATCTTTTTAAATACACAACTTATATCCATCATTTCACTCTCACAGAGAGATGAGATTCACATTTTTTTTTTTTGCCAACTCTCTCTCCTACTTTATTTATTTCTCTATCTCAAAATGATACAATTTTACATCCTTTAAATTGACACACACTTTATCTTATTTTTAAAATACTGGATTTTGTGTTTGTAAACTTACACTCAATTTTATTCATTTATTAGAAAAAAAAATCATTTTCATCTAACATATTTCGTCAATTTTGAGGATGAATAAGTTTTCGACGGACTATAATCCATCAATGAAATGGTCATTAATCATTTAGTCTATAATCCATCAGTTTTTTCGGTTTGAAGTTTGGAAGGACTTCTTTGGATAGAGAGTTTCTATAAAAAAAATCAAGTGCTTTGATGCATCAAATCTAACCTAAGTATGCTAAGAAATTTCATAATATTTAATTTTTTTTATTAATAGAATATGGGTGTGAGAATTAAACTCATGACTACTTAGTTACATCAGCTTTGATATAATGTAAAAATCAATTTAATCAAAAAACGTAAGTTAAGAAGTGAATGCTAAATCAATAGTTTCATATTATATCACTAACAAAAATAATTAAGATTTGTAAAATGGTCTCTCCTTTTCTTCTTATTTATTTTACCGATTTGGTACAGTTTTTTTTTTAATATTAAGTGAGAATTAAACAGATAACTTTAATAGATAATTTTAATTCAGATTTTGGCGTGTCATTTATTCTCTAACTAGACATGGTTAGCTAGAGAAGCAGGACACGTCAAAACCTGAATTCTTCAATTTTAGTGAACACTAAACTCCGACTGTGGAGGATCGTTTCTTTTTGTTAAATATGTGGTTGTATAGAGTACATTCGGGTTTATCAGAACTCCCTTTCAAATATTACGTCGGGTTGGCTCAGGACAAAGTTGCGATGTTGTTCACTAGATGAAATCATATACGTGCCATGAATCAAATGAATGGTACATTGTCATTTAGTAAAAATGATAATCACATAGACAGCGATAGATAGGAGACTGTTTCATCTCTATACTATCATTAGAAAACAAACTTTGATCCTTTTTCTGTTGTCTACCGTAAAAGTAGTAGTTGAATCGAATTGACAACCAACGCGATGACCATTTTTTTTATAACTGATCTTAATTATTATTTTTTGAAGTGAATCAAATTTTTCAGTACCTTTACGGATTTGATTTTTTAAACCACATATAAGACTAATCCGAAATTGAAGTCCTAGAGATTACAATAATTCTTACCCCTTCTCTCCAATATGGCATTCGAACCGAGAATCTTGTACCTTGCTTAATTCCTCGCAAGCAACTGAGCCGCCGGGTAAATGATGACCTAACAAGCATGGACACAAAGTTTTTGAAAAAATGTCATTTAGGGACACGCGGTGAACTCTCCGACACGTTTCGATATATTTTTTCGACACGTAGTCAACTTTTTCCGACATGCGGTCAACGCTCGGATATTTTTTTTTTAATCTTAATTTAATTTTGTTAACTAAATATAAAAGAAATAATTTATAAATTAATTTTTTTCTGTTATGAAATTTGACATGAAAAATTAACAAAGTACGAAAAATTATTTATATTTATATTTATGTTATGAAATTTAAATATTTGATTAGTTATATGAGTTATTATAGACTCTTATATGTATTAAATATAAAATATATTATATATGTCAAAATATGACATATTTTAGAATTAACGTATCATATCATATCCCGTGTCCGTGCATCATCTAACCATTAATTCGGGACGAGGGATATTTTTAAATCTCGATCGTCATATAACTTTCCTATAATGTACCACCAAGGAGTAAGGACAAAAGAGTACATAGGAGGGAAATGGAGGGCAAATGCGTAGTACACTGTACACACTCTATTTTTTCTTTAACCGATAATTAATGCATATTTCCTTAATTTCAAAATATGTTATTTTAAATATTGTTTTTTATTTTTTTAATACAATTAATTTTTCTTTTGTATTTTATAAAATAAAATAAAAAATATTAATTCAGTGCAAATTTTTAATATTTACTAAAAATAACTTAGTTAAATGGGATTATATTTTCATAGATAAATTATTTAATTGTTTTTAAAAAAAGTATTAAAAACTTAAAAGATATATATTTGAACTCGTTTTGTACTATTTGGCATTCATGAATCATGACCGACAAACATGTAATATTCATGCTTGTTTTGTTCTTATTTTGTGGAAGAAAGTGTAATTTTGGTTTGATAAAAAATAACGTCCCTAGAGCTCATTCATTTTGAATAAATTAAATTCGCTCGTTCCGAGTTTGAAGGAGCTACTTTGACTAGTCTTGTTTGAGAATGAAAGCTATGAGGGAGAGATATATATTATCCTCGATCTTCCTTCACTTTTAATTTCCTTCCCATCGCGTCAAACATCTTTCGATTTAGGAAGTGGCCGTCCCTTTTTTTATTTTTTATTTTTCAAATGTTTTCCATTTAGTAGAAGAGAAATTAATCCCTTAAAATACAATCGAGTATTAAAGGTATAGATTCTTCTCAATAATTTTTTTTTATAAAATATAAAATAAAACCTAAAAATATATATGTTTCAAAAATTAACATTATTTTCCACTTATACCAACCCACGTTAATTTCGACAAGAGCTCAACTAATTAGTAAATAATCTTTTTTATTGCATTGTTCACATAAATTTAACAAATTAGGGAAGTATACTTCATCCATGTTTCGCGTTGCCCTCAGTACTCTTCATAAAATAATATAAAATTAAACATTATATATCAAGGTTGACTGAACTAGTAAATTTATTGATATTTAGTTTATTAATATTATTTGAAAAAATTTATTAAAGTTTGTGATATATTTCAACTTTAAAATAAGATAATTTTTTATTGCCTTAAGGTAGCAATAACCTTTTTTTTTAATAAAAAGGCGATATTTTTTTATTTTAAAAAAGTCGATATTTTGTTGGCGATAAAATTATCTTTTTGGAAATACTTCATAAAAATAGATATTTTTCATATGAGTTTTTTATTTTTGAATGAATTTGTTGTTGGTTTATGTTGAGATATATAGTCGCACATTGGTTGGATGAACAATGTGGAGTTTATAAGGGTTTGGGCACTCTCATCCTTTGAGCTAGCTTTTGGTGGTGTATCCTAAGGTTCTTTATGCCCACCCTTTGAGCTAACTTTTGGGATGATGTATCCTAAGGTTCTTTATGCCCACCCTTTGAGCTAACTTTTGGGATGATGTATCCCAAGGTTCTTTATGCCCACCCTTTGAACTAGCTTTTGGGTGGTGTATCCCAAGACATTATCCACTCTTCAAGCCCAATGAGCTCTCATGTGAGGGGGCGTGTTGAGATATATAGTCCCACATTGGTTGGATGAACAACTAATGAGGAGTTTATAAGGCCTTGGTCACTTCCATGAACTAGCTTTTGGGTGGTGCTCTTTACAATTTCTATTCTAGTATGAATATGTTTCTCCCTTTGTTTTTATTTTTACCAACAGAAAACTATTATATATGATCTGTTAGCCCGAAAAACATAAAAAGGAAATAATATATTTCATACATTGAGGCACCACTAAAGAACAGAGCTCAGTATAGTTACTTAGAGCTAGCTACATGACATTTCACTTTTTCCGTAATACAAATTGAATGTTGCTCTAGTATATTGCATTTCGCTGTTTTCAATTCTCAAAAGACCCGGATATCCCTTAGAGGCTCGTTGCGTATGCCGTTGGCAACAATGATACGTATTGATAATATATACTATGAGTCGCACTCTAGAATTTACAAATGTCATGCAAAAAGAGCCTTACTAACCTTGTATATACACTGATAATGATATATCTATTATTTAATATATAGATGATCATTAGCCAAGTTCTTAAATGCATATAAATCACTTTCATACAGTTACTGAACCAATAGCTAGGAACATATACTATACTTTTATTTACTTATAAACTTTTGAAAATATATTCTATGTATGTTTGATGTGGACCAAGATGCTCAGGAAGTATTGGAAAATCATGACTCCTTTTATCTTTAATTTCCTCTATTTTTATGGGATGCAAAGCCAAGACTAGCTATGGCCCTTTACTAAAGGTGATTTTGACCATATTTGCACTTGTTAATTCATAAATGGGACATGCATTTACTTTGTCATTAATTATTGCAGCAATTTGTTGTCAAAAAAATATTTGCTGCAAGCAAATTTCTATAGATAGGGGGAGGGGAGAGTTAAAAAGGAGGTTGAGGAATTAAAACAAAAGTGCTTAAGAACAAAAGAGGTGTTTTTCCACATTAAACTTTTAAATACGGGGTGATGAGTAGGAGTATAAAGGAAAACTGTGCAATGTATTGGATGGAATCATGGGTGTGGGGTGAAGAATACAAAGAGTGCGTTGCCCCTACCATTTTTTTAACCCTTTCCCGCCTTTTCTATTTATTTATTTTTTGGAGAATACCTTTTCTATTTTTCAAGATTCCCCATAACACTTCGCATAAGAATATATTTGGTAATTAATTGAGCAGTTTTACTCATACAATCAATGTACCTACAAAAATATTGAATTAAATTGATTTAACATGTAAAACCAATTGTTAATTTTTATACATGGGCAACATTCGTAATATTTTTTTTCATTTGGTTTATTAATTATCTGACTAATTCAAATGGAGTATTTGTTTGATCAAAATAGGAGCTGACATGCACTTTCCAGATTATTTTGTTTTTTCTCAGGATTTCTAACTAAACTTTTAATTAAGGTAAATATGTTATTTATCATTTGAATCAATAATTATTACTTCTTTAAAAAAATTACGTTACATACTCAGTACACGCATAATTGGTATTAAAACCTCTATGATAGATATAAGAGCATACGAAAAGTTGAATTTGATCATAAATAACCCTTCTAAACTCTTCTTTATCCATTCACGAAGAGCCAACTTTACAATGCTTAATGGAAGTGCACCGCACTCTTTTTGGTACGGAAGATTCGGAAAAGAGACGGGGCAAGGCACCTAAATGCCTAAGTCAAAAAGTTAAACACAAAGCACACGCTGATGAGAAATTCCCACACTTGATAGATAATAATTGATACTCAAGGACTAGAGGGAATAAAGAACCCATCCACTTCACTCGCATTGCACGGATCCTTATTTGCCTCTCACCTGTACGGCCGCAAAATGTAGCTAGTCATAGCAAGAGATGATTTATTGTGTCCGGTACTCTCTTATCTGAAAAAATAAATAACCAATATAAAACATATTTCCGTCATAGCAACTCTCTTATCTCAATAACCAATATCCTGTTAATTGATTAAAATTTTACCATTTTTATCAACAATCTTTCTCATACCTCATTAAATTCGGCAAGAATCTCATTCTTCGAATCAAATTTATGTATAGATTGAAGTGATGGCAAATAACAATTTTTAGTTTTTAAAAAAATTATGTCTCTTATAGACCAAATTTAACAAGCATTTTGCCGGCGCAAGTGTGCAACTGTTACCCCATAGTATTAGCCATGTTGGCATTGTTTATGCTGAGCTCCATTGATATATTTAATTCATGGAACAGTGGCGTGTAGATAGAACGGAATGTAACATTCTATCTTCTTCTTTTTTTCACCTCTTTCAGTAAAATTAAAAAAGAGATTATATTTATAACTTTTTTTCTTATAATTTTTAAAATTAAATTTTAATTATTGATTTTTTGTCAATTTGATGATTATAACTTATTAATAATTAACTAATAGATGTGACCGAATAAATTATAATCGTGAGTTAAAACTTGGTGATTAGATGTGGTAAATGAAAAGAGATCGTAAATATAAACTTCTTCTATTATTTAATCTCATTTGTTATTTTATTCTATTTTTTAAATACAAAAATATGCATAAAATAAAATTTATATATTATGTTTCATTAGTTATAGCTGTAACACATACACTAGTTTAAAGAAGGAATTGCAGCTGAAGAAAAAGAAAAAAAAAGGTAAAATGGCATGTAGTGTCATCGGAGCCATGTCAGTGGTGTGATCTTCCCTATTAAAACCTCTAATGGGTTATCGCAGCCATGGCCGACGGCGGTGACGGCGGCGGCGCAGAAACAATTGCAGCGGCTTTGGGGGACACAATACCGACGGGGACATGGGTTTCCTCGTAGAGGAACTTATGGAGGATCCTGCGACTCTTAGAGAGCACGTGATCCTCCCAAGCCTCCTCTGCTTCCTCACGTGTACCCTTGAGAAAGGACTCGGTGGCGTCGAGGCGGTGCATATTCCGTTTCCACATATTGTGAAGGCGATGAATCTTCTGAAGCTGGCGATTGGCGAGGCTGCAGTTATTGATTTTGATCCTGGCAATGGCATCGTCAAGGAGCCTCTTCTTCGTTCCTTCATCAGCTTCATCTTCAGTTCTGAGAAACTCATCAAATTCAGGGACACCAACGGCTCTTCGTATCCCTTTTGTGTAATCATGGGACGGGTCAAAAAATTGACGAACCTCATCAATCTGACCAGCCTCAATCATGCGATCCACACGTGCTGAGAGAGAGGAATGGAGGACGGGGAGTGAGAGATCGACCCAGAGAAAACAACACTCGTACCTTAACCGAAACTCAGGTTGATGGTTGACCAATGCATCGATGAAAGAGTTGGACCCACCAGCAATGATGGGAAGTGCATCCCTCCCCACGATGGAACCTATGGACAGAGAGGCTTGGTGACAAAAGTCATTGGCAGTGAAATCAGAGTTAGGATCAACCATGCCTAACAGATGGTGTGGGACCCCACGACACTCTTCATCTGTGACCTTGTTTGTGGTTATGTCAAGCCCTTTATAAACTTGCATTTTGTCTGAGTTTACAATCTCAGCTGGTGGGAAATGGGTGGCTAGGTCTATGGCCAGCTTCGATTTCCCGCTACCCGTTGCTCCCATGATTACAACAACCTTATCCTTACGTTGGTGGAACAAGGACAGCTCCATGGTGAGTGCCGGTTGGAAACTTACTAGGGGCTTGAAGGCAGAAGCGGTTGCTGATGATGACAATACGGAAATAATATTCATTCTCTCTTAACTGAACCTGCCAACAAGTTGACCAAAATTAAAAACATTTCTTTATTTACTTGTGTTAGCAATTGTACTAGCAAAACCAGCTCATACGGGTATTATTAATTTATAACACCTAATTACAAATTGAAAACTGGAGAGAATCTAGAGCAAGGGGGGGAAAATAATGGATCACGGAAAATGAGCTTAATTTGCAAGCAATGTCATGTATATGAATGATGATCATAAGGAGGAAATACAACAAAAACATATATAGATCTTAATTAAAGAATGGGACGGACAAACTTCTAAGCACACTGACAAGGGAAATTTCATATATATTTTTTTTTAACAATAGCAAGGTCCGCATGATTCTATGGACCACCATATTTATTCATATGCGGACGTTACCTTTAATGTAAAATCACGCGGCGAGCGGTAGAATATTTGCAAAGTATAGGGGGTCTAGCTAGCTAGCTAGGTAGATAGTTAGTTATAATCTGATTAGAGAAGAGAAGGTGTGAAGTGGGTGGGGGGAAGAGTATGATGAATATGACTTGGTATTATGGAAAAAAAAAGGAGGATTTGTGGGAAGAAAAGGAACTTTATTGCTCCTGGAAAATTAATGATTGCAGGGGAAGAGACGGAGAATTTGTGAGTAACCGGAGAGTTTATGGTGTGGCAAATGCAAACCACGCTATTTATACTCAGACTTGTATGGCCCAGTCCGTCCTTCTCCTCCAGAATTAAAAAAAATGATAATAATATTTCGGAGTTTAAGGGCAGCATTTGAGAAGATAGGATATGATAACTTATCATATATTATTTTTATCTCTTATTTGGTGGGTCAATAGGATTTGTCTCATTTTATCCAATACATGATTTCTTATCCTATTGGGGAGTTTGTTAAGATTCAACAGGATATGATATTAATATTGGATACCCAATATATCTTCACGCTACTCAATATGTCTCAGCTACCCGATATATTTTTATTTATTACATTATATTTTCTTTTTTTCTCTTTTCTTTCTCTTACTACATAATCTTATCAGATTACTAATCAGGTGCTCATCAAACACAAGATATAATATAGGTTTATCAGCCCCATATCATATTATATCTTTATCAGCCTCATATCATATCTTACTCTAGTCTTATCCTATCATATCCACCAAACGAGCTCTAAAGGTTTGTTATAAGAAATTAATTTTATTTCATTAAATTATTTCATCAATTCAATAATTTATTTCATTTCACTTATTATAGAAAATCAAAAAATGAAACAATTTAAAAAATGAAAATGAGGGTTGCCTTTAGGTATAAATTAAAGGATTAATATTTTGGAATAGACTAAATATATAAAAAGAGTAGAAAATTAACTTAACGGTGTTAAAAATATTAATAAAAAAGATGTTTAAATTACTTTTTGTTTAAGCCTTTCCATATTTATTTATTTTTGGAAAATAAGCCTTTCCATATTTATTTCTTAACAAGTGTTCTTCTGGGAATTGTTAGAGAAACTAAAAAAATATATGAGTTTTGTATTAAGAAATAAAAATGATGTTTATTAATTTTTTTTATTATATTTATTTAAATAATATACTAAAATTCCAAAAATAAATAATTTTGTCAATAAATACATTAATAGTATTGATCCGTTAACATTTCATATTTAATTACTTAATTAAAAAATATTTCTGAAATTATCACTAAAATAAATATTTAAACTTTATTTATATTTTTTTATTTTCTTGCTTAATCAATGCACGACTATTCATTAGTAATTTCCAAGGATAAAAATAAGTAAATGAGTACTTACGTTCTATGGATTACATACTATTTATAAATATATGTAACATAAGAAAAATTGTTTATAATATTTTATTTATTATTTTAAAAAATTAATAAACTATTAATTATTTTTAATTACCTATGTCAGATGAAATGAAAGAAGTGTTAATGAAATAATATTACTTTAAGTATTTTGCTAAATGATAATGTAGTTAAACACAGTTATATATTTTGTAAATAATAAAAAGGTTCTAAGGTATTTAACGGTTAATTCAAATTTAATTCCCCCACCAAAAAACATTAATTGAATAATATTTTAATTTTATTATAGGGAAAAGTTCATCAATGCTCCTATGGTTTGCTTTAGAATCACATATGCCCCTTTGCTTTGTAAAAAATAAAAAACCAGTATAAGTGATAACACAAAATTTCCTTTTACAAAACACAGGAAAATATGTGATAAAAAAACAGGAATATAAATAATTATGAAGCAAATCACGGGTGTGAAGTTTTCCATTTAATCAAATGACTAGTTGCATAGTTATGCAACTTATATATTATGTTTTTATTAGTTTGAACGTCAGACTTTCATAGGATATAATTAAGTGTTTCTTATAATTGAGCATATCGAAAAAATTAATTATCATATAGTTTTTTTAGACAATAAATATTTCAAAATAGACCAAAGTAATGATTAATATATTTGTCACACGTACAAAATTTATATACTATCTTACAATCGCTTTGAGTTAAACCATTACTCCTTTTGTTTCTCTTTATTTAATTTTTAATTAAAATTGTTTAAATTGTATCTGTTTTCTTTAAAAAATAATTTTTTTTTAGTTTTACCTTTTATTTTTAGGTTTTTAATAAATCAAATAAATTTTTTTATTGAATATTAAATTTTTAAATATTTTAAATAAAAAATATAATTATATTTTTCTACAATTGAGGATTTTTTTTGTTATTATTAAACAGTACATATACTTAAAGACTTGAAAGAATAAAAAAAATTATTCTTCTGTAATCGCAATTACACTATTTTCAAAAATAAATTAGGGCCAAGGTATCCCTCTACCCAATTATTCATGTAACTAGCTTAATTATTTCACATATTGCGTTATTGATATATACCAGTTGGGTTACGATAAAATTCCCCTATTACTTTTATTTTCTGTCGTGTCGTGCTAAATTGATTTTTGATATGACAACGTATTCTTGTTGATTACTGACTACTTGACGAGACAATTGCTTTTTTTTTAATATTATTATTACTACAAGAGGAATCAAGAAAACCAAGAAAAAATAAATCAGAAACTACTCGTGAGTTCCATTAACCTCCGGCCATGAGGCACCGACAAGAAGTTTCTTATCAACATACAAATTACTCTAGTAAATTTTTTGCGCTTTTCTTTTCTAATATCAGATAAGGAAAACCTATCACTTTTTTTTTTTAAAAAAAAAATCATGAATTTTAATGTTAAAAAAGTTATTTTTTATTACATGAGAAAATAATTAATCAAAATTTGTTGGATTAAATCTTTTTTTGACTACTGTGAATTTCTAACTTTACAATAAATGCAATATTTTTTTAAAAAATAATTTTGAAATTCAAAAGATTATGTCACACCACTACCACAAGTGCTATACATTTTTAAAATACAAAATTTTCAATTTCAATCATTGTATCTAAAAAAAATACAAACCGTTCAAGATATATATATTTATATGGAAAAAGTGTTTATCCTTTTAAATGACACAACTTACATCCTTTCACTCTCACAAAAAGGTGGGACCCACTCCTTTATTTTTTTGTCAACTCTCTCTTCCTTTATCTATCTCTTAAAATTCTCTCCTTTAAATGACACACACTTTATCATATATATATATATAAATATATATATATAAAAAAAAAACTATATATATATATATATATATATATATATATATATATATACACCAGCCCCAATTACCTCTTTGAGGAGAATAGACTACCCCTCACAAGTTTTGGCTCTTTAAGCCAGCTATGAGATTAATCTCGAGTGCGAGATAAATCAAGAATTAGGGTTTTATGTCCCTAGTATATAAAATCATTTGGTATTATTCTCATAACTAACTAAAAAATGCGAAGCTTGCATATGAGATTTTATAAACTCTCATATCTTTGTCTAGATTTTTTTTAAGATTTTTCAGAGTTCATAAAAATGAAAATATTTAAAAGATACATTCTCACAAATAAAAAGAATTTAAAAGAAAAAAAAAGAATTTAAAAGAAAGCAATGCATTCACACATTAAAATGTATGATTCTAGTCAATAATTTAGTCAAAATTTTGACTGTGTTTATTTTTGTAGGCGTTAAAAATTAATAAATTTTTACTTTTTTCCTTTCATCTAAATTTTAAAAAAATAAAGAAAATATATACAATTAAAAAATGACTTAAACTTCATTAAAGTAAGGAAAAAATATTTTTATTTTTTTTATAAATTTTCTTTTCCAATCACACTCATAAAAAATGAATGGATCTCATTGTAATAAAGAAGGGAAAAATTAATTAGACCCGCTCATTTTTAAACGAATGCCACAATTTTATTTTTCTGTAACATAAACAGAAATCTTATTACCCTTAAGTAAAAAAAAAAAATTGAGTACAATTACCTTTAAGTAATTTAACCTAAAATAAAACTGCACATGACATGATGCAATCTCTATAAAATTGCTAGTTGTAAACTCGATTGTACGGCCGTACAAAGGTAAATTTTAATTTGTACCGTACTTTAATTCAAAACTCCTCGAACTAGTTGAACGTCGAAAAGGAGAATCACATTCGTGCTCTTATCTTGACTTTGCTCACACTTTGATGGGAAGTAAACATTATTGTTAATTTGTTATTATGAAATAGTCCACAAGTTTCCACGTGTTGTTCCCTATTTACGGTCACACGACCGAAGCGTGCATTTATTCTGTCCTATGGTGGAAGAGTATTGGGTCAACGGAGGGTGGGTCAGGTACTGAGTTTTTTGGCTATTCGTATAGGGCAATTAACTTTCTTCTGGGGCCAAACATAAGACCTCCTCGTTTATGTGTCTAGCTCAATGAGGAAACATTAGGAGAAAACGATTACATGCCCCTTGCCACATGCAAGGTTTAATCGATTCATGTCTTTAAGGGGTAGGTGATAAAAATTTAATCAGAAAGATGATTATTATTATTAAGTTCGTTTTCTATTATAGTAAGAAGATATATGTACGAACTATACGTTCAGTGTTCAAAAACAACTAATTGATTAATTCATAAATAATAAAAGGGTTTAACTTATCTCAAATGGAGATTCATTTTTTTTTTATATATATACTCAAGGGTTTCCCCACCCCACATAAGATGAGATTAATCTCTTTCAAGGATTGAGAGGGCAAGGATTTCTCCGCTACCCACAAAGTGTGTTTAACAGGATTCGAACTAGACTCACATCCCGAACCCCTAGAACTTAGCACCAAGCCAACTGAGCCACACTTTAGGTGAACCCAAAACTATGCCATTTTAAAGTTAAAAAATGTATTTTTATAATTCTAATTTATTTTAGGGCTATATGAGTTTTCATCATTATAATTTTTTAACTTTACAACCCAAAACGACGTTATTCTAGACTTACAGGAGAAACATTAAACTCATATATATATATATATATATATATATATATATATATATATATATATATATATATATGAGTTTGATTTTTTCTGCGGCCACTTTATGTTTAACAGTAACAAATTTTTCATATATATAGGTTAAAATGTTTAATGTGGAGAATCATAACCATATAAAAGATTAAAGCATTAAATATGAAAAATCATAACCATACATCTGTCATTGCTACACGCGTAGTCGCGTACAACAACTTTAGATATGATTATATATATATATATATATATATATATATATATATATATATGGGTTTTATAAGAATTAAGTTATAGGAAAAGCGATTGTGTTATGTTATAGAGATTCGTTTTGCGTGCCCGAGTTTTTCTTTTTTTTGCTGCGGGCCCCACAAAATGTTATATGTGTAGGAAATTTTTTGTGGTCACGTTAAATGATAGATGATAAATCTTATATATATATATATATATATGTGTGTGTGGGGTTTGTTTTTCTCACGTTGCATGAGAAAACAAACTCTTCCTACACACACCATAAAAAAGTGTGCCACTCATTTTTTATTTTTACTTTTTAAAATAAGTGAGACCCACACTTAATGTATCTATGACATGAGGTTAGAAATCTCCTACACCGGTATATATGTATATATATATATATATATATATTGACACCTCATCTTAGAGCCATTAGATCCAAAAAGATCAACGCTATGATTTATAAGCATGTGAAACCATTGATCTTTTTGGATCTAATGGCTCTAAGATGAGGTGTCAAAGGATCCTCTATATATATATATATATATATATAAAGTTGAATAGTGTGATACCTTGTAACAATAAAAATAATAATTTGATTTAGTCTCCTTAATATAACTCACTTTATATAATTGTAGGACATGCAATAATAGTGTATGAGTTCAAATTCTGTAATACAAGCTTCTTTTCATACGAGCTTCTTCCAATACCCACTTGTTCACCTTTTCCCCATCTCTCATTGTGGGATCGATTCCATACGAGCATCTTCCAAGACCCACTTCACTGGCAGGTCATCCCTTATATAATAATAATAATTTGGTTTAACATCACGACATTAATTTGAACTAATAAACAATATATATTTAACAAGTTGCATTGTTCCTCTAGTATAATAATTTTAAATTGAAAATAAGGTCAGATTAATCAATTTAAAATCACAAAGCTTGTTTTCATCACGAATAATAGAGAAATTCGTTTTGGCCACTTATTTTTAAAAACAAACTTTCCCCACCCAAATTTGTAGGTATTAATGAAGATGCTTTTTTAAGAGAATAAAGACAAATTAACACTGGTCAAGAAAAATTATCACTAAAACTGAAGCTTCCTCGTCCATTTGCATCATCAATATATATATATATATATAGGAAGGATATTCTTACTACCAAAATTTCCTACTACCTATCTAATCACCATTGAATCAAAGAGAGACAATGTTAAAAAGTTTTTTTAAAAAAAGAGAAAATGTTGATCCAACGGTGATTAGATAGGTAGTAAATTAATAATAGAAAATTTTGGTTATATATATATATATATATATATATATATATATATATATATATATATATATATATATATATATATATATATATATATATATATATATATATCCATTACTTCTAAGTTTAAGCTGGTAGGTGCAATGGTTTCTATATAACAAGAAATTAATCTAACAATAATGCTCACAGAGATACTCTTGTTAAAGACTTCACTGATATTGTTAACTATCTCTGTCTTTTCAAGAAGGGCCTTGTAAGGAATTAGTAATTTTGAGGGTTGAAGGAATTAACGAGGGGTGTTTTGGTCAAAATCATATAACAAACAAACAAATAAAATTCTTTAAATATACTTCGTTAATTCTTTCAATCTCCAAAACGACGAAAACAAGCTTTAATATTGAAAATAACTTTATCTCTTATAGTAGGAGGAATATTTTTTCTATACATGTGTGTATAGGCTTTAATATTTTTACAGTAAATGCAGATAAATTATCTATATTTACTCTTATCGTAAATCTATATACATTATCTATATTTACTTAAAAATGACGTCATTTTGGATTGAAAATTAAAAAATTATAATGATAAAAATTATTATAACCTTGGAATAAATTATAATTATAAAAAACACATTGATTTCCGCTCAAAACGACGTTATTTTGGGCTCAATGCAGATATTTTATTTGCATTCACCTTAAAAAAAGAACACACACATATATATATATAAAGGCATGATACTTTGACATCAGTGTCAAATTTCAAATTTGACACATCATCTTATAGTCGTTATATAAAAAAAATCAATTGTGCCACTTGCTTGCTAATCAGATTCTTTGATCTTTTTTTATCTAACGGCTCTTAGATGAAGTGTCAAATTTGAAATTTGACACTGGTGTCAAATTTGAAATTTGACACTGGTGTCAAAGGATCAATATATATATATATATATATATATATATATATATATATATATATATATATATATTTCAAATTTGATACCTCATTGTGAGCCGTTAGATCAAAAAAGATCAACGACTCTGATTAGCAAGCATGTGGCACCATTGATTTTTTTTATCTAACGGCTATCAGATGATGTGTCAAATTTGAAATTTGACACTTGTGTCAAATGATCCTATTTCTCTCTCTATATATTATTAATCTTAACTGTTAATCTCACTTGTATATGATAACTAGGGGTGTAAATGGGCCAGGCCGGCCTATGGCCTGGCCTACAAAAGGCCTGGCCTGCCCTGGCCTACGAGGTAAATAGAACAGGTTAAGGCTTGTGGATGAGCCTATTTAGCCGCAGGCTGTGGGCCTTTTAACCTGTATATTTAAATAAAAAATATCTTATTTATTTATTTATTTATTTATTTATTGTAAAAGTTAGATAACTTAACCTAATATTTAATATTTATTTGTTGTCATGAATTTTTATAATCTGTGTTCTTGTTAAAAAATATGTTGTAGAATTTTAATAATTTGGACCCAAACTATAAAATATTGTTTAATGAATGACATATTTCATTTTTCTTTTAAATTTAATTTTGAACTCTCTCTATATATTTTTTAATAACAGGGCAGGCTTGGCCTTTAAATTAAGCCTTTGATAGGCTTATAGGCCAGTAACTGTTAATGCCAAAGCCTCACCTTATATTAATGATAACTCTAATTTTTCAGTTATTGTGAGATGGCTGCATTGATTGATCTTATGGCAGAAGTTTCGGAAAATAAGTTGAATTAAAAGAGTGAAAAGAAAAGAAAAAGTATATATATCACAAAAGCAAAATCTTTATAATTTGAGTTGAAGGCATTCGAATTAGAAGAATATCAATATCCAGTTTATTAAGTTTTATTTGATTTTTTTTTTTTGACAAAATTTATGGTACTTTATTTAGTTTCATTATTAAGTTTATTTTTACCAAAAGCAATTTATTTGACAAAATATATGATAGTTTTAGTAATTTATTTGTATTGTGGCATATATATGGATTGTATTTGGTCATGTTACATGACACTACTTACATCATGTCGTAGAGATAAAGTTGATGGAGTCTACTGTTTAAACAGAAAATAAAAAATAAATTAAATAATGGACCCCACCAACTTTGTCTCTACAACATGATGTAATTGTGTCATGTAACATGATGATTATATTTCCCACATATATATAGAGGAAAGATATTTTGACTACCAAAATTTTTCACTACCAACTTATTATCAATCTAATCATCATTGGATCAAGGAGAGAGAATGCTAAAAAATTTATGAAGAGAGAGAAAATATTGATCTAATGGTGATTAGATAGGTAGTAAGTTGGTAGTGAAAAATTTTGGTAGTAAGAATATCCCTCCTCATATATATATATAGGGTTTATCATCTATCATGTCACATGACCACAAAAATTTTCCTACACACACAATATTTTGTGGGGCCCGCAGCAAAAAAAAATTATTCTGGCACACAAAACGAATCTCTATAACATTACACAATCACTTTTCCTACAACATAACTCTTATAAAACCCATATATATATATATATATATATATATATATATATATATATATATATATATATAGGGGTAAACATTTTTCAAGCAGCTTGAGATAGTTTATTTCCGCTAGCCCCAAAATTACATCATTTTGATTAATGAAGGGTATTTATGTAATTTTAAGTGAATTAATGAAGGATATTTCATTAAAATATATATGATATAAAAATAAATAAAATTACAATAACATCCTTTATTAATTCAGCTAGAATTACATAAACACTATTCATTAATCAAAATGACGTAGTTTTGGGCTATCTGGAAATAAACTTATCTCAAACTTGAGATAAGGTTTTGGCGTTGGGCTAGCCACCAAAGGTGCGCGTGGCTTTATTTGGCTGGTGCTAAACAATAGCGTATCGCCGTCAACTTGCCGCGCGTCTTCCTTATGTACTTCCCATGTATTATGTATATATTGCATGCAGTCAGGGACTGTAGAGAAGTGCATGATCTGTGGAATATGAGTGTAGTTAAATAATTAAGGTCTAGTGCTTTTTTCAGCTTAACTCTTGAGGAATATTGAGGTGAGGGGCTTCGTCTTTTTGGGTTTGCCATATGGCTGAATCGCAACCACATGATTTTTGGTGATGTGAAGTACGATTTGCTGCCTAGCTTTCTTCTTCACTATTAACCTGAGTTAATTCGATTTCTTAACCGGCCTGAGTTGCATGCTTTGCTTCCATGATAGTGGATACGGTCTTTCCCACAAATGGAAACCTTGCTAGTTGCAAGTGCACCTAATTAATGCATGGCTGAACTTTGGGGCACATGCATACTATGTGCTCAAGATGGCTTGGGAGATAAATATCCCATTTCTAAGGGTCGAAGGTCATTCCAAAATTACGGTTGAGTGTTGCCCATGTATCTATAGAGAAATTAACCGTATTTGCGGATTGGTTATTCACTTATTCCCACTCCTTTATCATGGGTGAGCATTGTTTGGAGAACGCTGCTAGCTGAGTTATCTTTTTGGAGTGTCTTTGTGGAGATTTATCACCATTATTTCAGCATTTCTTACGCTGCAGTAGTATAATATCTTTGGGTTTTATAAGAGTTATGTTGTAGGAAGAATGATTATGTTATGTTATAGAGATTCGTTTTGCGTGCCGCAAATTTTTTTTTTTTGCTTTAGAAATTGCGGGTTCCATAAAATATTGTGTGTGTAGGAAAATTATTGTGGTCATGTTAGATGATATACGTAAATTCCATTATCTTTACCATTAGTTTTAAAAGTCCGTAACAAATTCTTGTAAAATTTGTTTTTTTTTTTTTTAATACTGTATACGTCATTGCAGTTGTATTGATGATCGAGGATGCTATTTCTGTATAAATCATGATATACACAGAAATAGCATCCTCATTAATTGGTTCCTTGAAATTTCTGCTTTGACTTCATACACTATATACTATCGTTAAATATAATTACGGCTACTGTCACTGTCTTGAGTTAATGGCACCAAATATATGACGTTTAGACTTTAGATCCCTGTGTTACGATTTTTTATTTGATTGGGTTTTTAAAGTTGCTCGGTAGTTATTTGAATTTTAACTTTCTTAAAATAATATGTGATAGCTATTAGTGGATCCTATTTAGTGTTAGTGGATAGTTATTTTTAAAATTGTCTATTATCTATTTAAATCTTTAAATATTTGAATAAAATTATCAGATCGAGATTAGAAAAGTTATTCTAAAAGATACTTATGATAAAACAATGAGGTAAAGCTTCTCAATAAAGCAAAATTCGCATTTTTATTTATTGTGTTCGTAACACCCTGCTTATAGTTGGTCTTAATCGGTTTGACTTTTTTTATAGCCAGTTTGACTCTTTTTGATTAACCATTAATGTAATCAATAACGTTTTTTTTTCTTGGGTACATCTTTGTGGTTATAAATTAATTAAGGGTAATTATGTAGCTGCATACTTTTAAACATATAAATATGCGGCTACTGATATTGCCAAATTTCATGAATCCCTTTTCCTACTTAATGGAGCACTTAAGCCTAAGGACAGAATTTGAATTCCCTTTAATTGTACTATAGTAATAAAATTATAAAAACAAAAGACAAACACTAAAGATTGTCTATCTTTTCTTATTACACGTGTAAGCAATCGATCTCCATTACTTACATTAAACAATTCAGAAAAATCAACATCCTGTTGTAAAATCACGAGTCTAAAGCACTCAAGTGAATTGGTCGTGATACCCTGCTAATAATCATTAGGAGGAGAATAATTTACATTATCTGTGGATACCAACTTGTCATTAACTTTATTCTAGAGATTGTGACAAAGACGTACAGGTGAGAACTGAGTTGAAAGTAGAGTGTTGCCTTACATAAAAGAAAAGCAATAAAAAGAGAACACAATATGTACATGGGATTTACATCTATCATTTAATATTATCACAATAAATCTCCTACACATTAATATTTTGTGGGACCCGCAACTTTTAAAGCAAAAAAAAAAAAACTCTGGCACGTAAAATGAATCTCTATAACATAATACAATCACTTTTCCTACAACATAACTCTTATAAAACTCTATATATATGGGGAATATTAGTCTCATGTTACATGAGAGTAGCTCTCTTATGCTATATAGAGAGAATCCAAGTGGGGTCCACAACTAAAAAACAAAAAAAGAAAAAGAAAAAAGACAAAATGAGAGTAGTATTTCCCTATATATATATATATATATATATATATATATATATATATATATGAGGTAGGTTCGTGTGATTTTCAAAAAAAAAGATTAATGGTGTCAGACAAAACCAGAGTCGTTGATCTTTTTTTATCTAACGGCTCTCAGAGGTGTCAAACTTTTAATTTGTAGTATATATATATCCCTATATATATATATATATATATATATATATATATGAGGTAGGTTCCTTTGACACCGGTGTCAAATTTAAAGTTTGATACCTCGTCTGAGAGCCGTTAGATCAAAAAAAGATTAATGGTGTCACATGCTTACAAACCAGAGTCGTTAATCTTTTTTTATCTAACGGCTCTCAGATGAGGTGTCAAACTTTTAATTTGACACCGGTGACAAAGGATCTTATATATATATAATGGGAAATGTATTTATTATATTATTTATGAGAAATAAAAAATTATTATATTATGAAAAAGATAAGTTATATAATATTAAAAAAATGAGATGACACATTATTTAATAAATTAGTCTTGTCTTTTTCTCAACATAATAACTATTTATTTGTCATATAACATGACAAATGCATTTCTCTCTCTCTCTATATATATGAGGTAGGATCGATTCTTTGACACCAGTGTCAAATTTGAAATTTGACAACTCCTTTGAGAGCCATTAGATCTAAAAAGATCAATGACTCTGATTTGTAAGCATGTGACACCATTGATCTTTTTTGATCTAACAACTCTCAGATGAAGTGTCAAACTTCAAATTTGACGTTGGTGTCAAAGGATCCTACATACATACATACATACATATATATATATATATATATATATATATATATATATATATATGGGTAAACATTTCTACAGCCACTTTAGATAAGTTTATCTACAGCTAACCCCAAAACTACGTCGTTTTGATTAATGAAGGGTGTTTAGGTAATTTTAGGTGAATTAATAAAGAGTGTTTTATTAAAATGTATATGATAGAAAAATAAATAAAATTACAATAACACCCTTCATTAATTCACCTAAAATCACATAAACACCCTTCATTAATCAAAACGACGTAGTTTTGGGGCTAGCTGTAGATGAGCTTATCTAAAGTGGCTGTAGAAATATTTTTTCCATATATATATAAATATATATATATAAATATATATATATATTATATATTTATATATATATCGAAAAATTATTTGTCCTTTTAAATGACACAAGTTGTGTCCTTTTAGCAAATTATAACTACGTATTAAGATAAGTGCATAATTATAATTTTAAAGTTATATTTCCCTCTCTCTCTCTCCTGCTGACGTGAAAAGTAGAAAAAGTACAACCTTAACATTATAACTATGTACTATCCTTAGTATTGCGTGCGCGTGCGGGGGTGGGGGTGGGGGTGGGGGAATATGTTTCTTATCTCTTATGCAACATGCAGAAAATATGTGTGACTCACTACAAAAAAGAGGGAGAGAGAAATAAGTGAATTTCACCCACTTTTTGTGTGACAATTTTGTCTCGTGCAACATGAGAAACATATTTTTCATATATATATATGGGTTTATCATCTATCATTTAACATGACCACAAAAAATTTTCTATACACACAACATTTTGTGGGGTCCGCAGCAAAAAAAAAAATTCGGCACGCAAAACGAATCTCTATAAATAACACAATCACTTTTCCTACAACATAACTCTTATAAAACCCTATATACATGCTTTAATATTTCTAGAATAAATATAGATAAGTTATCTATATTCACTCTCAAAATGATGTCATTTTGGGTTAAAAAATTATAATAAGAAAGACTATTATAACTCCGAAACAAATTATAATTACAAAAATACATTGATTTCCATCCCAAAATGATGTCATTTTGAGCTCAATGTAGATAACTTATCTACATTAAATGCAGAAAAAGCGAACTCATATATATATATAAACATTTTTGTAGCCACTTTAGATACGGTTATCTATAGCTACCCCAAAGACTACGTCATTTTGATTAACGAAGGGTATTTATGTATTTTTAGGTGAATTAATGAATGGTGTTTCCGTAATTTTGTTCCTTTTTTATCATATGAATTTACTGAAACACCCTTCATTAATTCATCTAAAATTACATAAACATCATTCATTGTGTGTGTGAGAGTTCTTTTTTAAAAGTCTTACTTCTCATCTTAGCCGTTGATGGACGAAAATCAACAGTTGTCATTTATAGTGTAATTAATAATTAATTAATTAATATAACTTCCTAAACTACAACCGTTGGATGAGCGAAAATCAACGGTTAGGATAGTGAGTAAGAATTATAAGTCTTACTCTGGAGTCAAATGATCTCTGTCCATATATATTAAAGAATCAAATTAACATTTATAAATTAATCAACATAAACTTAACAAATTTACACCAAAAGTATACTTATGTTTATATAGTTCATTTTTTTGAAGAATTCCAATTGATTCATCATTTCTCGACTAGTCTAATTTGGGGCGTGTCCCGAGATTAAAACTTTAAATTCTTCAAAAAAAAAAAATACTGAAGAGAATCGAACACGTATTTGTTTATATAATATTTGTCCACTTAATATTGCCAAGTCTAAAAGAGTTGTTTATTTTGTTTTTTTAAGACTGTGATTGATGGTGGGGTTTTATGTGTGTCAACCGAAATTTGCTTTCTGTATTCCAAATTCGAAATGGTAGTCGCACTAAATATAGTGAGTAAGAGATAAAAACCACAATAGAAATTTAACATCTCTGAAGGCTTCGCCAAAAACCCGATTAATATTGGTTTGAATATTCGAATACTGATAAATACCATAAAACTGATCATTAATCTCTAAACTTTATTGGGGGCGTGACCAATAAAAGATTACATTAGCAATCTCAGTTCGATTTTTTTTTTTTTTGGTAATCCAGTTAGATGCTTTTATTTAAGGTGGTTGATGTTCAATTTTGCGGGTCTCTCTCATATTTTGCATCATATCTATTACTGTCCGCTTGCAGGGAAAGACTCATATATAGTTTCCATGAAAAATAAAATGTATTATTTACATAACTTATATCGAGGCGACTTCGTTTGAATTGAAATAAAAAAAGTTAGTCAAGCCACATGCATAGTTATACGCAATTGTGTTTGCAATGATTAATTGTGTAAATAGCATTAGGCTATGATGTATAGTTTTCCACAAATTCACATCCATCAAATCAAAAAGCATTATAGTCATTTGGAACTTTTGATAGTTATGGCTTTTATAATTCTTATTCAATATGAGAATTATAACTTTCTTACATATTCTTTGATTTCCGTGTTGACATGAGTCCTACATATAATTTTTTCTAATACATGGGTTTCATATGCTTTTTATTCCTATAACATGAAATTTCAATTCTCTTTCAACATGAAAATTATAAAACCCTTATTATATATATCGCTAGGGTCTGGGGACCACTATATCCTCGGTACAAATGCAAAGTAGTGTTGAAAGGCAATCGTGGGTGACTACAAAGTCAATAATGGATTTATTCAATCTGGTTAAAATTTTATTAAGATATGGTAGCCACAAAGTATCAACCCGTGCAAGAACCCATTGTATATATGATATAATAATGAATGACTTTTATGAGAGCATATACACATTAAATGTATATATTATTGAAGTGTTGTTTGTTGATATTTGAACCACTTTCTTTTGAGTTTTGATTCCTAATGACCCCACAATTATTCAGTGCATTCGTCCTAGCAAGAGTTGCATTTTAATTAGCAGCTGCCATATGCGTATTTATTTATAATCATAAGAGGTGGCAAAGTGGGCCTCCTGTCCCATCACATCCCACTTCATCATCAATTCTCTAAAAAATAAGTCAAGTCTGTCCCGTTTCACTCTTGAGAGTGGGTTGAAAAACTCAACTCGTCCCGTCCCGTTTGACGGGTTATACATAAAATACTCAGGCAAAAAAATTAAAATATTACTATTTTAATAAATAATTACGCGGTTTCGATTTTACATCTAGTCCAAAAAAAAAGTCTATTTTACATTGACTCGCCTCCAAAAAATGAGTCTTCCTTGTCCCACCCCACTTTTAAGATGAATTGAAAAACTCAGTCAGCCTCATCCTATTTAGCGGGTGGGGTGAGTTGACCATCTATAAATAAGTGTCATCTTAAAATATATACTTTGCCTTTTACCGAATCGAGCTATTCTACCAAGTGTTTAGAATATTTATTTAATTATTTTCTTTATTAATACAGATTTTTGCCGACTCCAAGGATGATACATAAAATACTCATATAGATGTAGAACCTCGTTTAACCGTAAAGAATAAAATATCACAGAACTCAATGAGAACAGGATATTTGTGCTTGCAATCCATTCTTGGGTGCGGAAATATTTTTTGTGTTCCAGGATCACCCAATCATTTGGTGTTCCCTCTCTCATTACTATTTTTTTTTTCCTTTTTACCCCTGTTATTTTTTATCTTTCCCAATTTTATCTCCTCATTTACCCTAAGGGACCACCTAAAAAACGATGGTCCCCGTCCATACAAAATTCTCTCCTTGGGTGCCAATATAAGCTGATGCTGGAGTACTATTGCCTCGTTGTCTGGTTTTGTACGACTATACATATATGTATATTGTGCTGCTATAATCATCACAAGCTAGCTAGTAAAATAGAACACCAAAAAGAAAATGCAACAGTATCACTAATAATTTAAACGAATCTGCCAAAGTTCGACGTGTATATTTATATACATGTTGTCCGGGCCTTAAATGGTCATGTGCAAAGGATAGGTCTTATTAATATGAAACTGTTAGAATCGTTGAATGACGCATGCAGATGAAGCTAGGTAATTGCCAAAGGGATGCGGGATATTATATCAGCCACAATTTTTTCTAAAGGAATCAAGAATATTATCTATTTTGGAGCCAAATAGCGGCTTAATTACATGTTGTGGGGAGCCTAGTGACGCTTAATAGTATTATTCTTGTTCTTTAATATGTTTCTGATAGATTTATTATTCCTAGTTTCTTTACATGATATTAAAATCTTTGTAATCGAGTTCGGTCCTCAGCGCCATCATTTTATTAATAAATAATCAATTAATATTGTGAAGTTTCTAAGCATAAGTAGGTGAGATTGTGTTTTATTCACTCTTTAAGTCTAATGGACTTTTGTATGAGTGAATGACAACTTAATTAAGTTTTTGGGTTTAATTAACTATTTACGATTAACTCAACATTAAGTAATGGCCGACCTAGATATCATAATAGGGTAGATATATAAATCAAACAATTCTGCAAAACTAGTGAGGATTTAAGATGTTTACTTTTTTTTTACCAAAGAAAAAAAGATGTTTACTTTTTAATGAGTACTAGAAATTATTCTTCAAATTCAAATCACACTCAGAAGTACCCTAGCTATAGCTAGATTTGCCTGAATGGTTGACAACAAAAATCATTTTATATAACAATATGTTCAATAAATTACATGTTTATATAGTTTTATAATTTTATCACAATTGGTGTCTAAACGTTACTTCTTGCACATTGTTTTCCAGCTATACTTCTCCTCACTTTTTTAAAAATTTTTTTTTTTGATTCAATCTATCCTCTCACTCTTTGGCTGAGAAGTTTAAAATACAGGAAAATGATAGTTATACTTATGCGTATATTAATAGGGTTTTATAAGAGTTGTATTGTAGGAAAAATGAGTGTAATGTTATAGTAGATAATGTTATTTTTTTTTTTTTTTAAACATGCGGGCCCCACAAGATGTTGTGTGTGTAGGAAATTTTTTGTGGTCATGTTAAATGATAGAATGGAAACCCATATTAATATAATTGATATAATATGTTGTATGATTTGTGTAACATCCCGAGCGCTGATGCGGGCCGGTGCACAAAATGTTGTGTGTGTAGAGACTGTGCTGGTATGGGACATTTTTTGTGGCTTATAAGAATTAATTGGTACTACCTATACTAACAAGATGATACTTTTCGGTAGCCCAGATCGGAAACCCATTATTTGACTTGGAATATAATTGATATAATATGTTGTATGATTTGGATCTTTTGAAGAATGTGATAGATAAATTAAAATGTTATTCGATTCATACAAAAAGAAAAATAAAATTATTTAAGTATATTTGTGCGACTGTATGTTGTTAAACCCTAACTTGATTGTTGAATTCAACTCCAACGAATTAGTAGGTAAAAGGGAAGTGGATGGAATAAATTTGAGCGTGAGAGAATGCTGACTTCCTTTTTTGTTTC
This sequence comes from Gastrolobium villosum, assembly GCA_032173675.1. Lineage (NCBI taxonomy): Eukaryota > Viridiplantae > Streptophyta > Magnoliopsida > Fabales > Fabaceae > Gastrolobium > Gastrolobium villosum. The sequence goes on along the minus strand of JAVKPL010013618.1, from coordinate 742,250 downwards.
CCTTTATATATAATTCGTTTCAGAATGTGGGTTTGGGACGTTAGGCTTTCACTTATCATGGGTACGTAGTGGAATGGGTACAGCAGAAAACTGGAAATTGTTTTCATAAGCGTTGAAACAAAGTAAATTGCAAGTCTTAAATAGTCTTAGTGGCTTCCATTTTCTCTTGGCCTGCACATACGCGTGGCTTTGTGACATGTTGGGTTTGTTTCCAACATTCCATCCGTAATCCCTAGTAGCTACAAAGCATAATTGTTTTTTCTTTCAGTAAAACAAAATATCTTCCCGGTTATGAGGGGACAGTATTGTTGCTTATTTAGATTTCCTGATCCTATATTAGCATTTTGGAATTATCAGTTCCAAAACCGGCCTAAGTTTATTAATTATATATAAAAAACAAAGCCGAATAAGACATTACTAGTCTTCGATCAATGAGAATATAATGGGATCCTAGTTTCATGAAGTTGTTGTTTTTGGATATTGTGAACAACGTATTGGAGGGGTTACGTAATTTATACATTGGTACTATGATAAATGTCCCTAACTTCAATTAAGAAGCAATTTTTTGTTTGTTTGTTGGTAAGCCTAAGAACCAAATCTCAAGTTTCAATCTCTCATGTCCTTTTTGTGATATAAAAAATAGAGAGAAAAGGCCCTTTAGAATCTGTTTGGTGATACTATAAAATCAACATAAATTATTTTTTAGTTTAGCTGTTCGGCCATATTATAGAAATGATTTTACATCTCAATACAGAAAAAATTTACTGTTAAAAAAAATTGTATTTTCTTTCTTGAAATTATTGGAGAATTTCAAAAAAATAAATAAATAGGTTTTTTATTAAGTTTTTAAGAATAATTTTTAAACAAATAGGTTTTCTAAACTGAATTTAAACATGCACGAATCTCAAATGATTGATTCTATATTTACAATTTGGTATTGAATATCTGGATATGACTATTGACTAGTATATGCTTCCATGGATTTCATTTTTTTTCTTCAAATTATTATTATTTTTTATATTTTTGTCCATATAACTTTAAGTTGTAAAATGACAATAGAAGAACTTGATGCTAAATTAACGACATTTATACATAAAATTTCCAATATTCGTTAAACATACAATGTGAAAAGACTCAAATTTATCAAAAAATTAATATTAATAATTAATTGTTGAGGGTATTTCAAAATTCATTAAAAAGGAAAACACTGGAGATACGTTGAAAGTATTGTTTTCTGAAAGAAATATAATTTTGTAAAAAGTTTACTATTTAATTAATTGGAAAAATAAAAATTTAACCATTCATTTCTCATGGTCATAAAGACTCTAATATTATATAAAGATATTATTTCAGTTTATAAATTTAAGTTGTTAAGTAAAGATCTTTTTAATATGGGTTTATAATGCAAAAATTAGAAAAAGAAAAAAAAAATTGAATTTGAATTATAATAAACTCATGGACAGAAGTATAGAAATATAAAAATAAAGGAAAACATTTTCTCATGTTACGATCATTCGATTTGCGTCCAAAGTTTTTCTTTTTTTAATAAATGTGGGGTCCAATATTTATATTATACTCAATAAAATGATAATTGTAAAAAATCAAATCCCAAAAATAAAAAAGGAAGAAGAATTGGCCCAGAGGAGAATGGACGATGATTCAATTTAAGGAACGAGAACCTGGCTTTGCATAAGATGCCAAGAAGTGGGTCGGTGAGTCGCGGCATTTTTAGTTTGGGTATCCAAACCCAGCTGCTTGGGTATGCTATTTGAATCGATAATCATATGAAGAATGTCAACCACTAAAATATATTCTATAATTCTCCACAGTTTAATCTCTCCTATGCCTGCTTGAACAAGCTATTCGCAATTCCTTTTTTATGTGTATTTTTTTTTTTAATTTTTTTGAATGCGGATGAGTGTTTGGCAACTTAACATTTTGATTAAATGTTTAAAATTTAATTAATTACGTAAGCTTTTATATGTTTGAACTAGTTTTTATTTTTTATTTTTTTAGAGCCCTACCAAAACTGGCTTTGAAACTTAAATTTTCAATTGGGTGAGGTTGAGGATCAAATCGCCTCTCACGTCTTAGGTGGCGGCAAATAAGGATTAAGTTTTTTAAAATTTAGTCATTACTAGACACTGGCTCACGGGTTAGCTTAATTACTCCAAATAATATATTAGCACTTGCACTAGGAATTAACGAGTGCTTTTTGTTTAAGGAAATTAATTGAGTAAGAATAAAACATAACACATGGTCTTGTTTTATGTTTAGCACATTTTAAAAAGAGGAAGATTATAGTTACAACTTTTTTTTTATAACCTCTTACAAACATACCTTATTACCGTTGATTTCCGTTAATCAACGGTTATCATTTATTGTGAATTAATAATTAATTAATAAGTTTAATTTACTAAATTGATAACCGTTTATTTTTTTAGCGGAAATCAACTGGCTTTGAAAAGGTATAGTTTCAATTGGGTGAGGTTGTAAAAAAAAAATTGTAACTGTAACTTTCCCCTTTAAAAAACGAGTGGGGATATTTTAACTACCAAAAAATTTTACTGCCAACTTGCTACCCATTACATCATCATTGGATCAATAAGAGAGAATGTTAAAAAGTTTTTAAAGAGAGAGAAAATATTAATCTAATGGTGATTAGATAGGTAGTAAGTTAGTAGTAGAAAATTTTGGTAGTGAGAATATCCATCCTCCTTAAAAATAGAATAAAACTAGACATAATTTTTTTTAAAAAGTAATACATTGTAATTCTGCTTAAGGAAATAAAACAAAAGAGAATAGAATAGAATAAAATAAAATTATTTTCTTTACCCAAAAAATAAATAAATAAATTTATTATATTCCCACTTACCTGAGTGAATTTCTGCATGCTAAGGCATATCACGGACATCCTAAACTAAAATATTAAGGTAACTTGTTCTTATTATTATTTTTAGGGAGGGTTACAGTTACTACTGAAAATATTTACTACTATTACTACTAATTTTAAAAAAAAAATCGGCTTGGGCTAAATAACTAACGTAAAGCAGGGATTTTGTAATAATAATATTTAAAAAAATAAAATTAGCTCAAATATACTTAATGTTTTCATTAAATCACAAACTTGAATTAAGTTTACAGTAAAGAAATTTTTTTACTTTCTAAAGTTCGTATGAAAAATTAACGGTAAGATTATAAATCACCTGTTAATGTACGAGAGATTTTTAAATTTAAACCTAAATTAACCAGCTAGTTGGCTCATAGTCATATGTACTCTTACAAAGCAACATGAACTTGTTGGTGGACTTTTTTGAGGTCTAGTAGGTTCTTGTGCAACGGTGCTCAGTTAAAAACATGGGCTTACAAAAAATTAGAATTCCACATTTTGGATGCAACAGCCCACATTCTCAAGGCTCGTTGATTCTTACAGAGAAATCTCTCCATACCAAGTATCAACCCAACAAAGCCCAAGCCCATTAAAAGTTGGGCCATCTAATTATTGAAATTTATTTTATTAATATTCTCCTGAAGACAGTTCACCCACCGCGAAACAATAATGAGCATATTCCGCTAGATATGGTTCCACGCGCGGCAGAATCACGCGGTGATGACACGCCCCACGGAAACGTCATGAGCCGGTGAAAGTTCTGATGGCACTGCATTCATCGCTAACGCCGAGGCTGCTAAAGCTAATACAACAGTACGTTACATACTCTAAGTGATAACCGGTAACCGGTAACCTGCTTTCCTGTGTGGCAGGATATTCCTTGAAAGGATACATTGATCTTTGCGCCACATCGTAGCCCTACATTCCGTGCAGTACTATCACTATGGCTGTAATCTAGACCCGCTGTTAAGGCAATGAATCATTCTCTTGCTTCTTCTGCTTCTTCTTCTTCTTCTCCTTCTTCTTCTCCAACCTTGTCATCTTCGTCCTCTTCCTGGTTCTCCGGATTCGTTCGAGCCGGTAGGTCCTCCAGTTTGAAAATGTCCAGTAACTCCGCCATCGCCGCCTCCGCTGACATCACTGGCCCCGTCATCCGCAAAAATCAGTTCCGAGGGGTTCTCTTCAAGTACGGTCCCAATCCTATTCAGGTCCGTTACCTTTTTTCTTTTTTTAATTCTCGTTTCTGATCCGATTTTATTGTGGATCTTTCTAATTTCGAACCATATTATACTCACTAATATTGTGCCTGCATTGTCTTCAACCTCCGAGATCTCTGAATTTTCAAAATGTCATTCTGTTTGTATAGGATGTGGTTTCTGGTTATAGTGTCAAAATTACGTGATGTTGTTTAACTTGCCTATCTGCCACCAGTTTGTATTCTATGTTCAACATCACCATCACCTTTATCCCAAGTAGTTCAGCTGATGAAGCCGAAATAAAAGTTGCTTTGTATTCGAACATGTGTAACAAAATTAATATCAGTCACTTTCAGTATGAAATAATCTCTAACAATATTGTAAAATTTTCAGTGCCTAATCTGGGTAATGTTCCCTCACAACTCTGTTTCACCTTACATTTAGGGGTGGCCACTGTGTTGTACTGCGTTAGAGACCTGACTCCTGAAAGCTGAGGCAGGGGTTTCTTGTACAGAAAAATAATTAATGTTGCTATATTCTTTCTTTTGTACCACGTAATTCCTAATTTCAATAAATTATTCTTGTCTTGAAATTTTAGAATTCTTCTGAATGTTATGGAGATTGCATTTTATGGTTTAGGATTACATTATTCCTTTGTCAAACTCATGCCTGAGTTGCTATCACTCTGTATCAGTCACTACCTTTTCTCTATTGTCTCTTCACTTTTAAAATCCCTTTTCTTTTCTTTTTTTCTTCCTTTTGTGTTTTTCGTAGACTGCCTTGTGATAAATTATTCTATTTGCAGGTTGCATTCAAGACTGGTGATTTTAAACGACAAGTCATTTTTATTGGTGGATTAACTGATGGTTTTCTTGCTACTTCGTAAGTTTGATATTGCAGATTTTCTTCCAAGAAATATGTTTTTCATCTTCTAGAGTTTCTCCGGTTGAGAATGAGCTTAGACCTTCTCACTATATGCCTTATCATTTCTTTTTTCAAATATGATCTTAGATCCAAAATTATAACTATATGCCATAGATGTGAATAGCAACAAGTGTGAATTTTTCCAGCCTATGAATTCTTAGTAAAAATATATTAAGAAAACCCTTTTCAAAATTTTCAAGCCCGTGAATATATAATTGATTTAGTGTTTCTCCTCTCAAGAGAACGAATTATCTCCATCAACCCTAAAACCACTGCGTCTTAGGGTTTGGGAAAAAAATGTAGGGCATTTTGGAAACCTTCATGTTGCAAGGGAGAAGCAAAATTACCAAAATGCCTTGTATTTTTTCCCCTAAACGACGTCGGCGTTACATAAGATGATTTTATCTCCTGTGACAGGATAAACACTTTTTCCATATATAATTAATAAAGAAATATTATGATAGCAAATTTGAGAAGAAATATAAAGCCACTCCAATACATTTGGTGCATGAGCGGTGTCATGGGATGTTGGGAGCTTGTGAGTATAATCATTTAGAAAAATATTCTTATTTATGTTGGTCTAAATGTTTGCGGCCTGCTTCCAAGTTCCAACGCATCTCAAATTCTATCTGCTAATCTCTGTTTCATTCTCAACTTCAGTTTGCTTTCCTATGGAAGCAGAATGGTCTGTTCTTCTTGTGTCCAGTGGCTTTAAAAACCAAATTCTTCAATTCTTTGGGTTAAAAGATAAAATGTAATGTATTTGTAACAGTATAATGATTGCTTTGGCTTTCTTTGCTTAAAACCCTATCTAGGGTTTCTAAGTATTTGGTGATGGGCATGATTGAGTTAAAGATAAGAGATAAATTAGTTGAATAAAATAAAATGCTGCTGGTTTTAAGATATGCAAAAATAGTGCTTGGAGAACATCTTATGCATTATTACCCTTATGCCATTTCGAAGTTACTTTCAGTTCACTGTAGTAACTTCAAAAATAGCAATATGAATAGCTACTGAGAAGTTAATTGTTTTGTTTCTTTGGACATCTGTTAACTGTGATATTTTTTATACTATTACTATTAGCACCTTGTACTTTCTATATTAAAAAGAAAAAAAGATTAAGTATTTTTTCAATATTTATTAAGCTATGTCTTTGAAAGAAGAAAGTGCAACACTTTAGATAAATATAATTCTTGGTAAATTCCCAAATTTATTGTTTTAACTTTTGCAAGGACAACATAATTTTAAATTACAACAACCAAGCCCTATTCCTCTAGGTGGGTACAACTTTTAAAAAAAAAAAATTGATGTATGATTTTCATTTTTTATTTTAAGATAATGTGCTAGAAGTTGGTATTATTGTTAGTTTATTTAATAATATAATATCTATACTGGTTCCTGCACAGATTTTTTTCTTCTTTAAGAAAAAAGCTCTGCGTCTGGGTGTGAACCTAAGAAGAGTTTCTTTCTGACATAGTGACATCTGTTTTCTTCATCTTCTTGTAGATACTTGGAACCTCTGGCAATTGCTCTGGACCGTGAGAATTGGTCACTAGTTCAATTTCTCATGTCATCTTCTTATAGTGGATATGGCACCTCCAGCTTGCAACAAGTAAACAATTAAATTTTAATTGTTGGTGTAGCTGTTGCTATTGCCTGTCTCTGTAAAGTGCTACTATGTATTCTAGTGAATGGATATATGTTTATCAATTTTACTTATTATGAGCTCAAAATTCTGGTTTTACTTTATCTAGCTTTTCATGAAAATATTAAGAGTAACCCGCCACATATAATGTCGCTAACATTCAGGTGAAGGTATTATTTTAATTTGTAGTGTGCATTGAAATGCCTTTCTCTTTAATATAGTTTACTTAGTGTTTGCAAAGGCATATCATTGCAGTATAAAGCAAATGTTGGTCTTGGCGCTTACCTCAGGTTTCTTGTGGTAGAGAACACTATTTGTTTAGTAAACCTAAACAGTAAAAGACAACATCTTTGACTTTTTCATCCAATTTTTTTAAGTAATTTATCCTACTGTCAAATTAGTGACCATCAGCATCACCTCAACCAACATATATTCTGAATCAAGATGTTTTGTTAAATATGGTAAAGTAAGCATCCAGAGAGTAAGAGAAAGACCATTAAATTGCGACCAATACCTCATGCAACACATATTTAGAATATATTATTACCTCAATATTGTGGTCATTGAAGACCTATATCCTCAAGTTTTAATGTGTTAAAACAAAATTCTATTTTGATTCTCAGGTTTAACTGAAAAGTGCAATGTTAGTCTTTCCATCTGATTGATGAGGTTTGTTATCTTGATGCTAAAGTTTGTGATTGCTTGTTGAATTCATGTTGAAGGATGCTAAGGATCTGGATCAGCTGATTAATTATTTAATTAACAAAGAAGATTCTGAAGGTGTGGCATTACTTGGGCATAGTACTGGCTGTCAGGTTATATGTTATTTGATTTAAATCCTGAACCATACTTTACTTCCACTTCTCCTCTTGCTACTAACATTTGTTGAGAAAGTTAAATAAACTTTTCTTCCTTTTGGAAATTTTATTTATCTAGGATATTGTGCATTACATGCGCACAAATTTTGCTTGCTCCCGGGCTGTTCGTGCTGCCATCTTTCAGGTATTTGTTGATAGTAGATCAATTCTGAACTTCATTTAAAAAAATTCTTTCACCTGCATGTCGTCCGTACAATGGTGGCCCTATCTTAATGCATTGTAATTATGCACTTAGAAGATGAACAGCCTTTTACAATTGGGGTCTTAATCTTTTAAAACACTCCAGGTTTTGTATGAGACTGGCCTAATTCACCTGATTTGAGTTTCTATCTATAACATGGATGCGGATACTTTGATGTGAGTGACAGTATTTTGAGCCTACAATCTGACTGAATGGAACTGTCTTCCCAAACCATTATATTATGGATGTTCTGTCTGGTCAATGTCAATATATAATGTCATGCTATTGCATCTGTTCTCTAACTGAAAGCTTAGTTGTTATCTCTATTTAATTGTTCAGGCTCCTGTCAGTGATAGGGAATATCAAGCTACACTCCCTCAGACAGCTTCTATGATTGACTTGGCTGCAAAAATGATAAGTGAAGGCCGAAGTTCAGAGTTAATGCCAAGGGAAGCAGATCCTGCTGCCCCAATAACTGCCTATAGGTGAGTGTATATAAATATTGTAGGAGCAACACAAATACTGAGATAAGCCTGGATATCAATAAATAGGGTCAGCTATATGATTACTACATTGCTTGGAAACTAATGAATGTTATTCAATTGTAAGAATCTTCTTTTGCTCTCCAATTATAAGTCGAAAATGGTTGTTAGTATAGAGAAATTCTTAGTTGGGCACGCTCTATCACATCATCTCATAGGCACTCAAATCGTTATTTGACATGTGTAAAGACATTTTTAAAATGGCACCCACGACCTTGCAAATGTTAAATAATGATTTGAATGCCTATGGTAGACCATGCGTGAGTAAGAATTACTCATAAGCAATTTCAATTTTTAAATGCCTACTATTTTGTAAGTATGATTCTTTTTCTTTATTTAGGACACTATGAATTATATGATAGTCGAGCCTAATTTACTTATGTGAGTTGATCCTTTCAAAGAATGATGTTGGTAAACCGATGGATCCTTCTGGCTTGCTTGCCAATTGCAAAAGCCATGAGTTTTACTCATGACACCGAGATTCCTCTACTGCTAACTGCAGTTAATGACGGGCTTCGAAATAAGTCAGTGCCATACTGCTATGCTGAATATCTGTGCAAGGTTTCAAGTGTTAAGTATTGTTTTTGAACTAAGCTATATCAGATGTCAGATAGACAACTTGTCCCCTGTTAGTATTAAGTAATCTCTGTTTTCAAAGACAATATTTACTCCCTTTTTTTCCTCTTCTTTCTTCCTCAAATTTCTCTCCTTAGTGGACTAATACCATATGTGCGACATGATGATGCATGCGAAATATTTACTGTTTGCTAAAATTGACATCGATTATATACTGCAGAAAAGGTCTTTGTTGTCTCATACTATTGCTCCCTTCCTTAAAGCAACTACTTTTGCAGGTATCATTCCCTGTGCTCATATAATGGCGATGATGACTTGTTCAGTTCTGACCTGAGTGATGACCAATTGAGGATGAGACTTGGGCACATGTCTAACACGCATTGCCAGGTCAGCATATATCTATGCATCATAATTCGTTGTTCTCTTTAGTCTATTCCTATATAGCCTTTGGGCTAATTACAACCTTGGCTAAAGTTATTTTGCTATAATATGCTAGTCTTAGGAGCAGAAGTTTTCTTTCTTCTTTTTCCTCTTTGTAGAAGGTATACGACAATTTTCTTTTCAAATGTCAATTGACAAATTGAAGCTAAATGCTGTCTAGGGTTTTCTTAGGTAGTTGGGGAGCTGGGTAGAGGTTATAAGTTTATATCATGCTAGTGATTCCCATTGTACCAAAAAGTTTTTCACCATCAGATCATCAACTGTAACTCTCATTATTGGTCTGAATGGTGCTGAGCAATAGTGTAAAGGATGCCTTCATGGTGAAATGAGAGCGAGCCTCAGAGCAAGTGATAAGGTTGCTCCTTTGTGACCAGAAAGTCATGGGTTCAAATATCGAAAATAGCCTTTTTGCAAAATGCAAGGATTGCATTCAATATACCCTCACGTGTACCCTCACAAAGCTTGGGAGCCTTTTTGCATTGGGGTTTGGCTTTATTCTAATATAATTATAATGACAAAGACAGGAGATCTGAGAGCTACCTTTTTATTTTGGAAAGGAAAAAGAAAATGGCTAGAAGGAAGTTTATCATCTTGGTTTGCCTTGGTTTTTTGGCAGGTTATATTTTCAATGGCTGATGAATATGTGCCAGATTATGTAGATAAGAAAGCACTGGTTGAGCGGTAAAATCCCCTATCTGATGCCAATTTTTTGGTTATGCAATAACTGCAATTTGATAGGAGTAAGATATATGATTACTGTTCATATGGTGGGGTACATTTTGAAAACATGCAGATTATGCAGAGCGATGGGAGGTGCAGAGAAAGTAGAGATCGAATATGGAAACCACTCCCTCTCTAACAGAGTCGAAGAAGCTGTCCATGCTATTATTGACTTCTTAAAAAGAGAGGGACCCAAGGGCTGGGACGATCCATGGAATTAACGTGGGTGTCTTTATCAATTTTGACTACCCGTCTTTCGTTGTTATTGTAGTTTTGTTTCCTTTTAATCTTGGTAATCTTTCATTTTTCTCCCATATATCTGTTTTTTTTTTTTTCGGTTTTTTTATGGGGGGTGGGGGTGTTTAATATGTTGGGGTTGTTATTTGCAGCCTTATTTTTTGTTAATATAATACATGTTAATATATATTGTCTTAAGAAAAATAGTTTGTTTTTAAATTAATTCTTACCCAAAGAAATTTTGCTACATTTTATCCACGTAAGGTGCTTTTTTTGCCTTGTAAGTTGTGAATGTTACCTCTGCCGACCGATAGGGTTGTCAGGATTTGCTATTAGATTTTGTGATATAGACATGTAATGGAATTTAAGCCGCTTTTTTGGTTGCTAGTTTTCCTGCATAAATAATTTCCCTACTGCAAGATCGGCATCAGAATTAACTAATTCCTTCTTGTGATCATGGTAGAGAAGCAACCAATGCACAAACGTATACTTTTTCTTCAAAAACATGAGTAGTAGTCCACGTTTTTCTTGTGCGTGATACTCCCTCAGGCAATTTTACAACAGTATTTATTTGATCTTTTTTTGTTTTCCTCCCCATATTGGAGACAGATATGGCAGCCATGTACACTACACCTACACCTATGCTTCCTTCTCTTTGATCATTTTAATTCTCCTGGATTCCTGTAATGAAGTCTAGGTACAAAATGATTTGTGTTGGTTGGTGGTTGTTTGGTGGAATTGGTAAATACTGAGCAGCAGGCCAAACCGCCAAAGTATCTAAGAAGCCGTCTATTAACTTACAAAATTAACATTATTTTTCTTTGTTTGGCTTGAAAGAGATGCGTGCATGTTATGTTGTATCGGTGATATGGGATACGATATAATATTTTGATATTTTAATTTTAAAATTACATTTTGATATTAAATAATATTTTTAATTTATGTAATATATATTTATTTAATATCCAATAATTTAATAAAAAATTAAAATTAAATTTATAATATCCATCAATTTTATAAAAAATACAAGATGTAAATATTTATTATGGGTTCGTTTTTTCTGCTTGCAGATAAGTTATCTGTAGTAAGCCCAATAGTATGAAAATCATGGTATTTTTGTAATTTTAATTTATTTCAGGGTTATAATAATCTTTATATTTATAATTTTTTAAGATTTCAATATCAAAACGACGTCGTTTTGGAAATAAATGCAGATAAATTATCTGCATTAACTGCAGAAATATTTTTTTTCCATTTATTATTATATTTTTAAATAAATTTTTTTTATATCCAATAAGATTTATTTGATATTTATTTATTATATTTATTATATCAGTTTGTTAAAATATCAATTAATTTTTTCATATATATTTAATGAAATTTCTAATATTATATGGGTTTATTATCTATCATTTAATATGATCACAAAAAATCTTACACACATAATATTTTGTGGGGCCCGTAATTTTTTATAACATATATATTTAATGAAATTTCTCATATTATATATATCGAAACATGTTAAAATATCAGATTGGGCAAAAATATCGGCTATAACATCAAAGACAATCGTCATTGTCTACTGTCACGTCTTATCTCCTCTTGTTCCCATAGTCACCATTACTTTGCCAGCTGTTTCTATCAAAATATGCATAAATACATGCCCTCTAGGCCCATGCTCCAGTTGACTTAGGACGCGTGGTGTTGCTATTCATGGTTTTCTTAAAATGAGAGCGCACCACCACGAATCAGTGTCATGCTAGGCCCTATCTCAAGAAATATTTACAAGCGTTTGAGATAATACTCTCAATCCTTCAAATTCTATTTGAATTTAAATATATTGAAAAAAATTAATTCAATTCAAAAATTTAAATTAATATAAAAAAAATCTTAATGATTTAATTATTTTGTAATATACTTGTAAGACAGTTCATTGAATTTAAAAGATGGATAATGTATTCTTTACCAAAAAAAAAAAACAAAGATGGATAATGTATTATATCCAGTCTATTTATGTTAATAAATTCCACAAAGAAAATAAGAGATGGTGAGGATATAAATCGGAAAACTGAAGTTCTGATATCATATAAAAAAATTAACTCAAAAGCTTAAGTTATTAAGTAAAAAAGTCTATTAATGATTTATATACTTATCTAACACGTCTCCTTGCACAAGAACACACCGGGCATAAAGGATGGATAATGAACAGATTCACCTACCATGAACAAAAAATTGATTCATAACATCTATGTCATATTATTCTTTTATAATATAAAATTAAAACACCTTGCTTTTTATTATGATCCCTATATTTTTACATTTAATTAAGTTATTTTCTAACAATCCCTTTAAAAAATTCTACTAGAAAAAATAAACTCTCTCATGAAACGTGTTAGAAATATATAAAATTATTAATGGTTTATATTATTTTCTTACAATATTATTACATTACATTTAATTAAGTTATTTTCTGTACCATGTGTTATGCTTTTACTGAATTGCTGTATCAATCTGAAAGGGGGTTGCGAAAAAAACAGCACTACCAACCCACGTCTATTGCGAAAAGCTGAGATCGTGTGAGTTCGTGAGTTGTGTTATGAGCAATATTTCACACAAGGGCGCACTGGATACGGTAAGGGTGAATAATACACAGATTCATCTATTCATGTAAAAAGATTCTACAAGAAAAAAAAAAGCTCTCTTGTAAAAGAATGTGTTAGAAATATACAAAAACATTAATGATTTATATCATTCTCTTACAATATTATTACATTTAATTAAGTTATTTTTTGTATCATGTGTTATGCTCTTACTGAGTTGGTGTATCAATCTGAAAGTGCCAAAGTTTCTCCATATATCTTTGGGTTTTTTTAGCAAAAAAAAAAAAAACAACACTACCAACCCGCGTCTATTGCGAAAAGCTGAGATCAGGTGAGTTCGTGAGTTGTGTTACGAGTAGTATTTTAAAAATTGACTCGATCGACCTAAGTCTCGATGACCTATTATCGGTTATGCTGTCAATTTGATCTGGACTGGTCGATTCAGACTAATATTGGTAACTCCGATGAGTTATATGAAACCCAATTTGGACACGTCACAATCAACTTTTTTTTTTTTAGTTCACAGATTATAAATCTTGGCGCCACTTTCTTTTAGTTCGTGTGAAATTATTGCTTAAAAACGACTATGGTCATTTCCCGTACATGGGACATTTTCCTTTTATTAATGTGGTGCAACTCATCATTTATTTGAAAGCCTACAACATGCAAGTCATAAATTTTTAATATAAGTAATATATTTATATTTTTTAATATATGATCAATATATTCTTTTGAACTTTTTGTAGTGTAACCGAGTATAACTGATCTAAGCTTTAAAACAATGGTTATAATGACCGATCAGGTTAATTGTCAAGCGATAAACTGGTTGGATTATCTCAACAACAAAAAAGATAAATTGTTCGGTCTTTTCTTTCTGATAGTTTTTTTTTTTTTTTGTAAATTTTTATGATGTATATTACATCATGGGTTTAATATCTTTTATGTGTTAGGAAATAAAATTATGAGTAAACATCCAAGTTTTAAAACAATGGTTATGATCGGTGGCGGATCCAGAAATTTTTGTTATGGATCACATTTAAGGCTGGCAATAAAAAATTTTTTTTACCAAAATTTAAAATGTATTAAAAAAATATAAACAAGAAAAGAAAAGAAAACTTTAACTTAACATATAAACATAATAATCAAAAGTCAACTTTGTTATAATAACAAATAAAATAAATATAGAAAGTTACTTTTCATTTAGACTTGTCGAATTACTATAAATCCACGATTTTTACCTTCTTCAAATTATCTCCTCATATATAAAAATGTATGCAATATTTACTTTTTTTCTTTTTAATTTTCCTAAATTTTTTTTTTACTTGACCTAAATCACCCACCCTTTAAAATAAAAATCTCAAATTTTTGTGTCATGAAATGTAAGTTAAAACACGAATGTGGCATTTGGTGCCACTGGTTATGATGACTGAATCAGGTTAATTGTAAAGCGATGAAATGATTGGATTATCTCAACAACAAAAAAGATAAATTGTTCGGTCTTTTCTTTTTGAATGAGTTTTTTTTTAAAAAAAATCTTTATGATGTATATTACATCATGGGTTTAATATCTTCTATGTTTTAGGAGATAAAATTATCTCCTCATACATAAAAATGTATGCAATTCATTTTTCCCCTCTTTTCTTTTCATATGGCTCTACATGTGTTTCACACACTTTTATATGTATATAGCATATCATTTTATCTCCATCCTAAAAAATATCAAACTTTTACATCATAGAAATGTAAGTTAAAACACGAATGAGACATTTGGTGAGGAGATATTTTTTTATCCGAAAAAAAATTTCAGGGAATATAGTGAATTTTTTTATCCCAAGTAAGCTATGAAAAGATGTTTGATAGATCTAAAATTTTTTCGGGAATATTGGATTAATTACAATGATGTTATGAGAAAATAAAAAAATCATCTATCATATGATATTTTCGTTTGAAATTCTGTAGTTAAAATTAAAATGATGGGGGGGAATTTTTTCCAAAAATATTTTCAATTTCCTCATACTTTTTGTCTCATCCCACTTTCCGATCATTTCTAAAAGAATCTCCATTCCAAACAGACCATAGGAAAGTGATGACTTATGTCACTGAAATGGTGGGCATTTCATGATACAGAGCAAGAAATTCTGCATATATAATGGTTTTTTTAGGTGCCCTTTAATTCCCAAAAAGCAAAAATATAAAACTTTTTCAAGTTTAAGCTAAGGAAAACCCTAAATTCATGAAAATGAAATAAATGGGTAAGTATTAATGTCTGTAAAGGAACTTACCTGACAATCTAACGTTTAAACCATTGCGACAAATGCTTATATATTTATTGTTTTAATTTTAATAAATATGACCCTTTAATTTCCAAAAGGCGAAAATATAAGACTTTTTCAAGTTTAAGCTAAGGAAAATCCTAAATTCATGAAAATGAAATAGAAGGGTAAATATTAAATATCTACAAAAATAAAATAAAAAATAGGAGGGTAAAAAGAAGCGCTGGGCGCAACGCACGTGCCAATGCTAATGAGTAATGACTGAGAGGGAGAAAACACTAGTCCAAAATTAAGACTGAATAACCTGATACAGTTTTGTAGTGGCCAAGTTCCAATACGCTGTTACACTGTTGTAGTGCTAAATGACTTAAGTTTGTCGTATTGAATAAAATACATCTCATTCACGTGAAAATGGATATGATAGCACATGCATAGCATTCACCAGAAGCAATATTCTGAATCTGTAGATCTGAGAACTTCCTTGGTGTTTAATCATTCGAGGGAAATTTAATTGATTACTTTGTACTTTGTCTATCTATTTCAGTCATGAATTCAATTCACCCATCCATTGCTTCAGATGTAGAAAATCGAAACCATTTTTTTTTCTTCAAAATTTAGATTTTGCAATTTTTTTTGGTACATAGAAAAATAACTTTTACATGTGCCTAAGCTAACTTTCCATAGATTTGTCTCAAAACAATCCTTCTTGAGCTGTTTAACTATAGTTTGGTGAGCCCTACAAGGAAAGCCTTCCCCTCCAATAAAAGGATGCCACTAACTAACTTTTTCAGTCATTAACTCATTTGAGTGCACTGGAGTTTACTCTTGATCAATGGTCATTAAATTATGCATCAAATTTAATAGTAGTTTCACCCAAAAATAATAAAAAAAATCATAGGATTATATTATAAGGAAAAAGTGTGTGTAAAGTTGTGTCAGAGAGAAAAAAATAGATAAAATAAGAGAAAATTGACATAAAGGTGTAGGTCTCACTTCTTTATGAAAATGAAAGAATATTAATTATATCATTTAATAGGATAAACATTATTTCCATATTATAATGTTATTCCGGAAGATCCTCTGAATTCTCAATCAGCCACCACCATACAAGTCTCTCTCTGTGATGTTCTGGCTGAATATTATTGTTTTTTTTTCTTCTTTTTTTAGGAAAACTACATTATTGCTCTGTGGTGACTGCAAACAAACATTTGCGGTTTGGGTGGGACATCCCACGTGGTCCACATTCCCATACAGCATGTTTCACCGTTTCATGAATGTTCCGAATGACATAAATGCCCCCAACAGCCCCACCTCTCTGCTTCCTCAGTTCCAATCCTTAACAGTTCACGTGTGTCGGTGCGGTACATTGCGGACTGCACGGTGATTCAACAACGCTTCCTCTCGAATCCCCCAAATGTGAAGGGCACTATAGTCACATCAGCCCTTATTTTAATGGTATTAGGTACCTGAATAATCATTAAGTTCAAAAATTCCTATATGTAAAACATTTAAGTGTAATTAAATAATGTCTTAAGAAATAATCAATTTTTTAACTATACATTATTTAATGAGATTTATAATATATTAAATATTGAATTTAATCAATAGTATGATAATACATAAAAGAATATCGGACAGTTATATTTACAATTATTTTAACTGATTGGATTATTTCAAAATCAATGCTTAAAAAAATAGGAAAAAATGATTACTGTTAATTTCGAATTGATTCAACAATAATAAATAAGCTAATAAGATTAAAATAATAATAAATATAATTTTTGATATATAATATATTCAAATTAAATTCATAATAATTTAAAGGGATTTACTTTCATTCATCCTGTTGCCCTATCCATGAATAATTTTTCCTGCACAAATAGAATTATGGTGGGGCCAAGTTAAAAAAATAAAAGAAAAAGGGGATTTTCGACCAGCAGGATATGATTTCATTGTTATGTTACATGATAATTGGATTTCTCTAATTTAAATTATAGTTAATGGTTTTATAAAAGTTATATTGTGGGAAAAATGATTGTGTTATGTTATAGAAATTCGTTTTACGTACCAGAGTTTTTTATTTTCTTTGCTGCGGGCTCCACAAAATGTTGTGTGTGTAGGAAATTTTTTGTGATCATATTAAATGATAGATGATAAATCTTATACTTAAATGGAGTTTCTATTTTACTCGGAACATCCTACTCTATAAATAACCTACCGGCCCTAGGATTCCCTACTTTCGTGAACATCTAATCATATCACTATTGTACCATATAAACATAAAATAAGCATCAAACTAACGTGTTAATTAATTTTGTAATTTTATATTCTTTTTTTAAAAAGGACCTATCGCAAAAAAGAACAAATGGAAAAAAAAGGTATAGAATAAGGGGGAAACTTATCGTATTCTACGTAAAACCAAAACTTATCTCCTACCAAAATAAAATGTGGGGCCATTGTTTCAAAAAATTAAAATAAAATAAATTAAAATATTGACACATATCTCCATGTATGTGCAGGAAGCACTTCTTGTCATGGAGAAAATCATTTCCCATAGAATAATGTATTGTGAAATGCGAATATGCAAATTCTTACTATACATTTATGGGATTTATTAATTTCTTATAATAGAAGATAATTTTTCTGATACTATAGACATAATTATATATGGGATCATCCATTTATAAAAAAGAAAAAGAAAAAAGTAATAAAAAATTGATGTATATGTAAAAGAGAAAAATATTTTTCAACAGAATATATTTTTTTCTATATTTATATTACGAAATTTAAACACACACTCTTATTATATATTTTACAAATTTATCAATTTAATTATCTAAAATAAAAGACTTTTGTAATTTTAAGATATTCTTATTAAAGTTGAGAAGTATAATAAATAAAAGGTTGTGATATTGAAATCCATGATATATTCTCTTATGTGTGATTTAATATGATGATGTTATGTGAAATGATTTTGACTATTCATTAACGACAATGGGAAATAAGAGAGAAAATATATTAGGAAAAGTAGTAATAAAAAGAGGAGTTTTATAAAAGTTATGTGATAGGAAAAATGATTGTGTTATATTATAGAGATTCATTTTGCGTGTCATAATCTTTATTGTTTTCCTTCAAAAGATACGGGCTCCACAAAATGTCGCGTGTATAGGAAAATTTTTGTGTTCATGTGTTAAATGACGAATGCAAACCCTAAAAGAGAGATGGGATAGTCATATTATCAATTTTTTCTATTATCACTCTCATCACTGTTAAATTCAAAAGTGATTTTTTTTCTCTTCATTCGAGTTATTCTCTCATTCAATGATAATTAGAGTAATAGAAGAAAAATTTGGTAATATAATTATCGTTGTTATAAAGAGATAAGTATTAATTTATCTATAAACAAGATCATTCCTTATCATGTTAAATTAAAATAAAAGGATTCAATTTTCGCATAACATAATTACAAGCCTCAAACATTAAATTATGGTCAACCAAGTAATTAATTACTCTATGCTTTTTTTCAGTTTTTATTTATCTAAAGTATTTAACGATTGTGCAATTTATACTAGAAATGAAAATAAGAATAAAAAGGAGAGTTGAAAACATTAAATATATGGCACTTCACTTAAATAAGTTTAATGAACAAATATATCTAATAATTTATTAAACAATATTTATTTTCGTATTACATCATTTACTCGTTAAATGCATATTCAATGTTGACTCGATTTTTAAATTTTATAATTACTAAAAATATTAAATTTAAATATTTAGTACTAGATTGTATTTTTCTTCTTTCGAAAAACAAGTCTAATCATAGAATTCTTCTTGCAAAACCTCACACATTTTCTTTGTTATTATTGAATTATCTATAAAGATTTATCATTGTGCCTGTATAAATATAATTTTTACAAACTACAAATTTTTTTTTTAATAATTTAATACAGGTTTATGTTTATATATTCAAGTAAATGCATAAGATTTTTTACGTTTGTTTTTTATAAAATTAATATCGCCATCTCTTTAATAATTTAATACTAGCTTATTAACATGTTACGTCTTTTGCTTTAAAATTAACCAAATCAAAAAGGAATTTTTTTTTATTTCAAAATTTTTATTTATGTAATATGGATGTATTCTTTTGTATCATAACATTTTTTTACACACATACATTATCATAATGGGAATAAATCTCATAGTATCAAAGGATCCGGCCATTCAAATATAAATAAAAGTGTTGGTAAAATATATTAAAAAACAAGAAAAAAAATCAATAATTTAAATTTGATTGGTTTGATAACCTCTCATCTAATATGACATGAGAAGATTCATTCTCGAGAAAACCTTGGGTATTCCCACTATAGGTACATGTTAAATAGGAGAATTTGTTATAATTTAAAAAAAATTATAAAGAAAAATATGAGTTAAAATAGAAAGAAAATTTTCTCATTTAGGCACTCCCGAAATTTTTTTCCTTCATTCCCATCTTAAATAGATATTTTTGAATTTTAAAATTAAGATTTTAATGATAATCGCTAGATTAATGATGAGGTTATGGATAACTATTCAATATAATCTTATATGATAATTTAAGAATTTATCATTTTTCCATTAATTTAAGATAAAATTATTTCCAACGATCTTAAAATTAAGGAAATTTGGTAAAATTAATTAAAAGTGTTGTGATAAAATTCGCATAGCGACGTACAGATAGAATTTTAAAATACTCATAGTTAATTTCCCAAATAGAAAAAACTTAAAATTTTAAAGTGGTTAGAGATAACATTATATGGAGTAGCTAGAAAAAGGTAAAGCCATCATATAACAAGGTACAGATAGATTTTTAAAACACACATCCTTAATTCCCCTAACCTAAAACAACAACCTCAAACAACATAATTTTGAAATGGTTAAAGATAACATTATCTGAAATGGCCAGAGAAAAAGGATAAAGCCATAATCTAATCCGTGAAAATTTCTTATCGTCTTATTATCAAAAAAGCTGGAAAAATATATTCTTTGCCAATATTTTTCATAGGAATATAAACCCATAAATAACAGTGATATTTGTACATATAGAAAAAAGAAATATTTTTTTATCCAAATATCAATTATTCAATGAAAAAATTACCTAGTACAAATGTATGAAAAATGTTGTCCCGGGAAATTTTTTTAAATAAACACCCCAATATTCTCTAGGAAAAATTTTCTACCATTTATGTCCTTACCTTCTTCTTAAATTACTTCTCAATTTATTTTTTTCCTTTTTTTAATTAGCGCTCACAAACTCCGTACCCACTATAAAAAAGCTCGCCCACACAGCAGTGCTTGGAGGAGTTTCAATATGAAAGAATAATAAAGCAAAAGACAACTTTGATTAGAAAAAAAGGGAAAGGGAAAAGGAAAAGCCCACAACTAAAAGCAAATTAAAGTTTAGAGAAAACATTGATGTTGGTAACAGTTATTAGTTATTATTGGACTTGATTTTCTCAAATCTGTTGAAAGTTACTCTCCTTGACTACAATGTGAAAGACCTTATCTTTTCTCTGCATGGTGGCTCTGCAACTCTACCTTCCTGCTTCTTCAACCTTGAATTATAACTCTCAATACACTGAAATTTTAAGCACCTTGTGAGTATCCCCACCATTTGTTTTTCCCTTTCTTCCATTAAAGTATTTGTTTTTTTTTTTTTTTCTCTCTTTTTCTTTGTTGTTTTGCCTCGAGAAAATCGACATTTGTGCTTTCAACTTTCAAGAGACTCTTTTTGGAGTGTTGTCGTCAAAAATAACAACTTTTGTAGTGTTGGGTGGTGGGTTTGGTTTGGATTTGTTGGTTGCTGTTCGGCGGTGGTGGCCTTTTTTTGGAATTTTCTGATGCCGGAGAAGGCAGTGATTTCGCCGCCGGCGAATCAATGGGCCCTGTGGTGGATTTCAATACTTCATTGGCGTGTTGGTTTGCTCACTGCTTTGGTTTTGGTTGGAATGGTCCTAGTTTGGAGCATTGATGGGTGCACTGTTAAGAACTACATTGAAGTTTTGAGGTATCGCCAAGATTATCTTGCTCTAAGGGCTCATTCTCCTAATTTGACTCTTTCCCATCAAAATTTAACTTTTGTCTCTCCAGATATTCCTATGAGTTTGGTTCATAACCAAACCAATAAAACCCAGAATCGTGGCAAAAAACCAAAAAGTTCACTTGTTCTGGGGCATTATTCAAGTTGGATTTCAAGTGAATTAGAGCCCAACTTGACTTCAAATCTTATAGCTCGATGGTCAGCTCGGGGAGGAGAACCTTGTAAAGATTCTAAAACTGTGGAGATTGCAATTCCTGGATTAGATGGTGGTAAAGTGATAGAGCTATCAGCTGGAGATGTACATGAATTTGGTTTTCAAGCATTGGATGATTCCAGGAAGCCTCACTGTTTAGGTGGGGATTACTTTGAGACTGATCTTTCAGGGGAATCATGGAAATCTCGGCCTTTGGTGAAAGATTTCAATAATGGGACTTACTCCATTTCTTTGCAAGTTCATCCTGATTTTGATGGGGTTTACAATCTCACTATAATCCTGCTTTATAGACACTTTGAAGGTCTGAAATTCACCCCATGGAGATTTTCTTATGATAGAATGCTGCGTAATATTGCAATCAGATTCTACAAAAGCAGTGTTCAAATGCCAGAACTGCAGACTTGCAAAGGTTCTGATTTTGGGAGGGATGTGTGGTGTGGAAGGTGGACAAGGCATGGCAAGAACGATGACTGCGCCATAGGTAATGATGGTAGGTATCGATGCCTAGCACCGGATTTTCCTTGCAAAGCTAATTGGTGTGATGGTTCATTGGGAATTTTGGAGAGTAATGGTTGGGTGTACTCAACTCACTGCTCATTCAAGATGTATTCAGCTGAGTCTGCTTGGAATTGCTTGAGCAATCGATGGATTTTCTTCTGGGGTGATTCAAATCATGTTGACACGATACGGAATATGCTCAATTTTATTTTAGATTTGCCTGAAATACATTCTGTCCCCAGACGATTTGACATGAATTTTTCCAACCCAAAAGACACATCTCAAACAGTTAGGATTACAAGCATCTTCAATGGGCATTGGAATGAAACACAAAACTATCTGGGGTTGGATTCTCTGAGAGATGAAGGGTTTCAAAGTTTGTTGAAGAAATACTTCTCGGAAGAAACAATCCCAGACACCGTAATCATGAACTCCGGCTTGCATGACGGTGTGCATTGGCGTACTGTAAGAGCATTTTCTGTTGGAGCAGACTATGCAGCATCCTTCTGGGCAGATGTTAAGAAGACAGTGAAGCAAAGGGGGTTGGCATGGCCAAGAGTTTTTTACCGAACAACAGTAGCAACTGGTGGATATGCAAGATCACTAGCATTTAATCCTAACAAGATGGAGGTATTCAATGGTGTGTTCTTGGAGAAATTGAAGCAAGCAGGTGTTGTATCTGGTGTGATTGATAACTTTGATATGACATTTCCATGGCATTTTGATAACCGATGTAATGATGGAGTTCACTATGGAAGGGCTCCATTAAAGATGAAGTGGCGAGATGGCCAAATTGGGCATCAATATTACGTGGACCTCATGTTAGCTCATGTTCTTCTCAATGCCTTATGTGCAAGATAGCCAAGCAGTTTCAGTTAGAAGACATGGTCAGAAAGAACTTACACTTTGCCTACAAGGTAGCATTTGAGGGAAGTGTAGGCATAATAACCTATAGAATGATGCACACCTTATACTTCGCCTGCAAAGGTGCTTTGGTTGAAGACTATTGGGGTAGCATCCACAATATTTGGACTCTATAAAATTAGATTTGGCATTCTTTCTTGCTTATATATTTTTGTTTGCGTGAGTTATGTATACATGAGATTGTTCCACTCGTAGATTAGCAGAGGATTTTAACTCCTCAAAACACATTTTACTATTGTAATCAATATCATAGTTCAAAGGCTATTTTTGGTTTGCATGTCTTTAAGCATTAATGCAATGACTTGCACTCTTCTATATTGGCTTGTGGTTAGTTACTGACATTGAAGGACCGGCTTGACTTAGCGGTAAGCTTGTTTGTCGTGGTGTGTCAGGTCGCGGGTTCGAATCAGTCTCTCTGCAAAAAGCAGTGGAAAGACTGCCTAGAGTATTCCCTTCTCCTAACAGACACTCACGAAGTGGGTATTTTTGAACTGGGTCGGCCCTTCTTTAGTTACCGACATTGAATGGATAGCTTTTGTGCCTTTCTTGTTGGGAGTGGACAGCTATAATTAACGATGGCACCAAACAACTAACAAAAAGCAATATATCTAACAACTTTGACATCCACTCCATTTTCTTTTTGGCTTTTTCTATGGCTAGCTTGACATGGATTACCCAATTTTCATCCACCATATTGATGGCTTCGCTTCAATAACTTTTCCAATTACCTATATACAATCCATCTTCTTTCTTTTCTGGCACTATTCCTTCTCCATTTTTTTTATTTTTTATTTTTTGTGTTTGCTTAAGAGGCAAACATGCAAGTATGGACCAACTTTTAGTAGTTTCCTTTCAAGTTTCATCCTTCCCAATCTCAATAATCAATGCATGTTTAAATTTGCTCACAAGATATTTACAACTTTCCAGTTACAACAAAGATTCACCCATCTCTTACGGGGAAAGGGAGCAAAAAGATTGCACAAACTTAAAAGAACATTATCGAGCTTTATTTATTCATCTTGGCAGGTGATATCAGAGTTATTTATCAAAAGTTAGCCACACATAATTAATAAAAGACGTTGATAATCTAGTTGAGTTAGGATTGAACTCTGTCGAGCAAATTTTTTAATATAATTGGAAATTATGTTTTCAGCTTATGAAATATGAAGGTTTATCCTACGCCCTTCTATTTCTTTTATTTTTATTTTTTGGTATGATTATTATTTAATATTTAATATATATTTGTATGTTCCACTCACTTGAAATATACAATCACTTTTATTAAATCAAACACATAATCTAATACTAATTATTAATTATTAAGAGCGTCAATTCCTCCACACAAAAAAAAAAAAACAAAATATACCAAAGGAACTTCTATTTTTTTATGGGTAAAGTGTGTGTCATTTTAAAAGATGTAAAATAGTGTCATTTTAAGAGAGAGAAAGAGATAGATAAAAGAGGAGAGAGAGTTGACAAGAAAAAAAAAAGATGTGAGTCTCACGTCTTTGTGAAAGTGAAAGGATATAAGTTGTGTAATTTAAAAGGATAAACAATTTTCATTTTTTTATTCGATCCAGTTTAATTCGGTTCAAGCATCGTTTGAACCTCCATTCGAGATGTCTCTACCAAATACTAATTTTCTATCTATTGCCCAAAAATATTTTGGGTCATATTAAATACATAGATAAAAAAAGTAATCCACCTAAAAGCTTCCTTCTCCAACTAATATTTGCCATACATACTTCTGGGAGGAATCAATATTTTTGTCTATTCGTCGATCTAACTTTTTCAAATATTTTATATTAAATAACGTTTTTCAAAAGATTATTCTTGTAGCAAATATGAAATCACTTTTTAAATATTTTAATTAATGCAGTTCAATTTACCTAACTATCACCAATATATTAAATATTGGTAAAATATTTAATATATTTGTTTACACTGTTAATAATAAATTAAAATTAAAATAGTTGAAAATCCAATCATTTAATTTAAAAATACTTTTTCAAGAATAATAATTCACATGATATTCATTCCTTATGGAAGATGGAGATAAAGAAATATCTCTACCGCCTTTAACCTCCTCTTCCGAATCCCCCTCTACTCCCTAAAATATGTAACATTCTTAAAGTAATTATCCAAAAATGTAAATGACTTATTTACCTTTATATATTTTTATTATTTAATTTATTTCATTAAAATTCATTAATAAATAAAAAGGATTATACAATCTAACTAAAAATATTGATTGCAAACTTTTTATCATTCAATTTTTAAAAAGAGAAATTAAAATTTTTATTAATTTTAAAAACATTGCCCAAAAAAGATGAAACTAATATTTACTAAAGAAAAGTAAAAAAAGATGTTTAATATTTGAAATTTAAATATTAATTAAATTAATAGTGGTAGATGCAATAAAAATATTTAATTCTTGCTTGAAATAGTTTGAATTACAAACTCAAATAAAAATCATTAAAAATATATACATTTAAATGAAAATAAACTTGATAGATGAAACTTAAAATAGGATAGTGAAAATATAATTTTTAAAAAAATTAATAAAAAAAATACGAGTGAATTATGCATTTATACATATTTTGTTATTTATATATAATTCTAAATTGGGTAGAAAAATAGAAAACCATTTAAATGTATGAAAAGTATATTTTTTATTATTTTTTCCTAAAAATTAAATTTACTGTTTTAATTATAAAATTTATTTGTTAAAAAAAATTAAAATAATATTTGATAAAATATAAGAAACTGAAAAAAAATAAAATTTGATACTTTATTTTTTGTCTTTTTATTTCAAAAAAGTGAAGGACATTAATAAAAAAACATAAAAGATGAATTGTATTAATCAACCTGACAAATTGATGATTCTACATAAACTTTAGGGCTATGGTTTTGACATGCACGGATACTAACAGGAACACGGGACACGACACTCCGACACATTAATTATAAAAAATGACATATTTTGACACGTTAGGACACATTTTGATATTAAATAATATTTTCAATATATATAATATAATTTATATTTAATAGATGGGTAAATTATCTCTCAAGTCAATGGAGTTAACTTTATCTCTAGTAAGCCCAAAACGACGTCATTTTGGGATAGAAATCAATGTGTTTTTGTAATTCTAATATATTGAAGGGTTATATTAGTCTTTATCATTATAATTTTTTAAACTTATAACCCAAAATGACGTCATTTTGAGCTCACCGGAGATAACTTTATCTTTGGTGACTGGAGAGATACTTTTCCCTTAATAGATATAACAATTCATAATAAGTCATATAACTAATCAAATATTCAAATTTCATAACATAAATATAAACAAAAATAATTTTTCATATCTTGCTAATTTTTCATGTCAAATTTCATAACAGAAAAAAATTGATTTATAAATGATTTTTTTATTTAGTTAATAAAATAAAATTAAGACTAAAAAGACCAAAAAAAAATGTGTTCGAGCGTGACCACGTGTCAGAACGTGGCCAGGCCTGTTATTGGGCTTTCCAAACGAATAGGCTTGACCTGGATTTGTTGAAAATTCCCTAGACACGTTGAATGAAGAAGCAATGTATGCTAGTAGAAATTGAGCAAGCTTTTGATGTCAGCCATGATAATAGAAAGGGTGGAGCGTCGGTTCAACTACAGATTGCATGGAATCCACCGGATCCAGGATGGATTAAGTTAAATACAGATGGTGTAGCCAAAGGAGCTCTAGGAGGAGCTGCTTGTGGAGGGTTGTGTAGAGGTTCTGATGGTCAATGGTTGGGGGTTTTTGCATATTATATTGGTTCAACATCAGCTTACACGAATGAGTTGTGGGGTATTTTGAAAGGGTTGAGTTTTGCATGGAAGAAGGGATTCAGGAGACTTATAATTGAAAGTGACTCCATTGCGGTGATCACTTTGCTTACCAAAGACGGTAATGCAGCCCGAGAGTCGCATATTGTTGCTCGCATTCGGGCATGGATGAACAAGGATTGGGAACTTAAGCTTCAACATACCTACCGCAAAGGAAACCAGTGTGCTGATTAGCTCGCCAATCATATGGTTCACTCTTATGAGAATTCTGCATATAAGGAGTTCATCTAGATCCCTCCTGGGCTTAGTTGTTTATTTTTTGCTGATGTTTGTGTTGTTAGTAGCTGTAGAAGTATTACTATTGTTTAGTTATTTTTTAGCCCTTTCTTTCACCAAAAAAAGAAAGAAGCAAAAGGTAAAAAAAATAAAAAAGGTAAAATAAAAAATATTAAAATTAAGAATTTATTTATTACATTAAAAATAAAAAAATATTTTTTTTATTTAAGCAATAAGAAACATTTAATAAAAAACATTAAATGTTTCTTAACTGTTACCTTTAAAAAACTTCACTACTAAAAAAGTATGAATTAGGGACGGATTTTAGAGAGAGGAAATATTTTGTCTCTAATTGGGACAGATTTAGAGACGGAAAAACAATCCATCCCTATTGGGACGAGATTAACAATGAAATAAGTTCTGTCTCTAATATGGACGAATTTTGAGATGGAAAAATGTTCCGTCCTTAATTGGGACGGACTTAGGGACGAAATATTTTCAATTTCTACAATCCGTCCCTAATTCCGTCCCTATTAGGGACGGAATATTGTTCGTCCCAACTTGCGATAAAATTAGGATATCATTTATAAAATCCCCCCTAAATTTGTCTCTAATAAGGAGGGAATTTTTGCGTCCCTAACAGGGATGAAAAATAATTCATCCCTAATTGGGACGAATTTAGATATTTAAGTGTTATTGTTTATGAAATTGCAAAACTATGAACTTTTTGTTAGATTATCTAGATTGGATATTTATGTTAAAAAAAGTAATATTATGTGACCTATAGGATGAGAGATATTTGAAGGGAGGTTAATCCAACCCGCTAGTGACCATTACTAGCAAAGTATATGTTAGAGATGGAAAAAAAAATTCTCATATGGATGGAATCAGAGATGAAATCACAATCACAATCACTGGCCAATGGGGGGATTGATGAAGTCATAATTTATCATGTTTTATAAGATTAAAATCACAATAATTAACTCTAAAACGAAGCCTTAAGTATAAAAACTTTAATTTATTTGGTTAGGAAGCTACAAAAGCTACAAACGATTAACAGCATTGTTTGTTACTTTTACTTGTAACTTTCCCCTTCTTCTGGAGCTTCGGAGGGTAACATTCTCAGCTTTACCATTCTTGAATGTTTGTGTAATTTTGAAAACAGTGTTGTTTAAGCTTTGGTTGCGCTTGCCATTTTCGTTAGCGTTCATTCCCATGCAAATATACAACCTAAAGGATGTCAAACCCTTCTTGATGCTGCAATTGTTTCATCTATGCAAAGGATAATATATCTTGTAAGGGTTCTTTACCATCCTTTTTCGTAGAAAAAATAAAAATAAAAAATGTTTATATTTCACCACAAGTTCGAGCATATTTTTATTTGTCTAAAGTAATCATTGAAGAGTTACATTATGTTAATTAATGTTTTTCCAAAGCCAAAAGAAAACTTGTTTCTACATTTGTTAAACTAAAGTAGGCAAAAAAATAAGCTACGCCACACATCCCTAATAATACACACAACCTCTCCTCACACCTACGGCCTACCTACCCACTATGTAGTATATATATGGGTAAAAGGTGTGTCATTTTAAAGTATGTAAAATTGTGTCATTTTAAGAGAGATAAATATATAGATAAAGGAGGAGAGAGAGAGTTGACAAAAAATAAATAAATGTGTGGGTCCCACCTCTCTGTGAGAGTGAAATGATATAAGTTGTGTCATTTAATATGATAAATACTTTTCTTATATAATCCGTTTGAATTTGTAAACTGTTTGATGCGTTTTCAATAACAACAACTGTGTGTAATTTTTTTAAAATGGTATTACAACGATTGAAAATATAATTATGAACTTTGCAAGAAAACTACGAAACAGAAGAACAAATTAAATGTGGATACCAAAAAAAGAAAAAGAAAAAAAAACAAATTAAATGTTAATCGTAAGGCAATTAAAGAATGACGTTTATTTATTTTTTATTTGTTTGGAAAGAATGACGTTTATTAACTAATAAATAACAACTAACTTACTTTATTTATTTCGATGGAGTTAGTGGTACCTATTAATTTTGCAAATGTTTACGCTCCAATTTAAAGTATAAATATGGCTATATTGATCACTTACTATCACAAGCAAAGCCTCAAAGGAAGCAGGATATCACCAAAAAAAAAAAACCCTCAAACAAGCAAGGGTAAAATACTATTGTCTAAAAAAGGGGCATGGCATCTTTCGGCAGCTTTTATGTATCGATGACCTTTATGGTATGTTATACCTTATTGATTAGTACATCACTTTCTTCTCAAATTGTGCAATCATCTCTGGGTTCCACCAATGACCATAATAAAGCGTCAGGGCCACTGTCGCCGTACCACAAATATTTGAGTGATTGTGTAAACAGGTTAAAACCAAACTGTGGTCAACAAATTTTCTTTTCAATATTTGTTGGTAATCAAACAGTAGACAATAATTGTTGCCTCAGCCTTGTGAAGGATGAGGGGAAATCCTGCCACAGAGACGTTACAAGATTTATGGTAAATACGCCATCATACAAGCAAAACCAAACTCAAATTTTACAAAGGAGTGAGAAGATTTGGAATGATTGTAGTTTAGTCCACTTTCCTTCCTCTTAACTTAGACGTTTACTTTGATTTTTCGAATAAGGTGCAACAAAAGCCCTAATAAGTTGTAATTGTACCATCTCATAAAAGAATTCACAACATTTCATTTGTACTACAACATCTTACTTTTATTAAATTAATGAGACAAATTGTTTATTTGCTTTCCACATTACATTCATTCACACAGCTGTCTTTTTCTATTCAGATCGGTCAATCAACCGGAATAGATGTGTTTAAAATTTCCAGGTTTAACGCGTTTTACAAATTTACATATAAATATTTTTTTTTTGCTAAATACATATAAATAGTTTTAAATAGTATAAACATGCAACTATATATATATATATATATATATATATATATATATATATATGGTTATTTTCCCATATATATGGTTATGATTCCTCGCATTTAATACTATATATATATATATATATATATATATATATATATATTTATATATAGTAACGGATGCACACTTAGTGGCGGGGTTCGAGAGCTACGTCTATTAAATTCTTTGTTTAAAGAAAGTTTTAAATTCATTAAAAATAAATAAAAAATATAAAAAGAAAACTTTAACTTAACATACAAAAATAGTAATCAAGAATGTCATCATTTATCAAAAAAATAATAATATAAGTTATAAGAAGTGAAAATATCATTTGTTTTATATGAGTTCTTAATTTAATCATATATATATGTTTTTAAAGTGAAGAAATGGATTATACAACCTTTAAGGTTCTTTTGATTTGCTTCAATTGTCATCATTAAATGATATGTTTTTATTAATAATTATAAAAATGTTACATTATTTTATAATGTTTCTTATATTAAAAAGGACAGGTTATATTTACAAATTTTTTTGTTTACAAACTACACTAAGTATGACCGGTCATACTTAATGTAATTTGCAAAAAAATTTATAAACGGATCCTATCCCATTTAAAAATGGGGAAAGTTATATTTACAGATTTTTTGTTAACAAACTCTTAAAACTACACTATGTACTCCCGGAAGTACACTCAGTTAGTAATGTACTTCCGGTAGCATATAGTGTAATTTGTAAAAGTTTGTAAACGAATCCTTTTCTTTTAAAAATCTGCAAAAAAAAAAAAAAAGTTAAGATAATATTTGTTTTCATTATTTCCTTTGTAAATTATAAAAACAAGAAACAAAATAAAAATACAATAATTTAACATCTTTATATTTTTTACTAAAAACATATCATTTTAACTATGACAATAAAATCAAATCGAATGAATTACCCAAACCATTTGTATATGAGGCTAGTTATCTATATATGATATGGTAGGTTTAGAAATACTTATTGATATATTGATCATATATAATATACTCCTATCCATTCCCAAAATCTCACATATTATCACAAAGTAACAACCAGTGAAACCGCTAATTTATTTTTTTCTTCTAAAGTATATATATATATATATATATAAGGGATCTTTTGACTCTAAAGTAAAACTTACAAGTCTTACATCCCATCTCAACCGTTGATTTCCGTTCATATAACGGTTATCTATTTATTTGAAATTAATAATTAATTAATTGGTATAGATAACCGTTAGATGGATGGAAATCAACGGTTGTGATGAGGAGTAAGACTTTTAAGTCTTACTCTAGAGTTAAAAGATCTCTCCATATATATATATATATAAGTCAGAATCATTTTACACCAGTGTAAGTTACACTTTCAATCTTGACCGCTGATCCTATTTATATCTAATGGTTCTAATTTTTTAGTAATGTGAGCCATTGGATACAAGTGGATCAATGATCAAGATTGAGTGTAAGACTTCTAACTCTTACACCGGTGTAAGAATATCCTGCCCCTATATATATATATATATATATATATATATATATATATATATATATATATATATATATATATATATATATATGAAAATATTATATTTACAAACTAGCTTGTTTTTTTAATGAAAATAGGCATAGTTTAAAAATTTTAGCATTTATTTATTTTAAGTTACAAGTAGGGGTGTAAATAAATTAGGCCTATAGGAACCTAGCCTATATTAAGCTTGACTTGACTTGTTACCTCAGTTGCACGGACACGCAACTTTTTCTAAAATTTGCGTGTCGGACACGTGTCCGACACGGACACGCGTCCGACACGCTCGGACACGCGTCCGACACGCAGTCAATATTTGGGGACACGCGGTCAACATTTGGGGACACGCTCGGACACGCTTGGACACGTTTTTTTTGTTTTTATTTTTATTTTTTTAATCTTAACTTTTTTTGTTAACTAAATATTAAAAAAATAATTTATAAATTAATTTTTTTATGTTATAAAATTTGACATTAAAAATTAACAAAATACGAAAAATTATTTATACTTATATTTATGTTATGAAATTTAAATATTTGATTGGTTATATGACTTATTATGGACTCTTATATGTATTAAATAAAAATTATATTATATATATTAAAAATTTTATTTAATATCAAAACGTGTCCCAACGTGTCGAAATATGACATTTTTTAGAATTAAC
Organism: Gastrolobium villosum; assembly: GCA_032173675.1. Taxonomy (NCBI): domain Eukaryota; kingdom Viridiplantae; phylum Streptophyta; class Magnoliopsida; order Fabales; family Fabaceae; genus Gastrolobium; species Gastrolobium villosum. The sequence continues at coordinate 710,180 of JAVKPL010013618.1, read as the reverse complement.
GTGTCGGCGTGTCGTATCGTGTCGTGTCCCGTGTCCCGTGTCCGTGTCCGTGCATCATAGCTTGTTACACATTGTAAAATAGAATAGGTTTAGCCTTTTAAAAAAAAAAACCTATTTAAAAAATAGACCATAAGCTTTTTTGTACACATCGGGCCTATAAGTCTATAGGTCGGCCTATATCATATTATTTATTTTAAATAATATAAATATAATTCTTATTTTAAAAAATTTGAATAATAAAGAATATTATTTTAACTAATATTCTTTTATTTTTTAAATATATATCAGGCCGACTTGTAATTTGAGGCCTAGACAGGATAAAAAATCAGGCAGACCCAATATTTCTATACACATGCTTATCATATTTAAATCAATAAATTTACGACTCTTGCGTACCTCCAAAAAAATTATAGATTTTTAAAAGAATAAATATAAATATATCTTTTCTTATTTTAATTTAAAATGTATTATAGTATTCATTACTAAAACTTAAATAAATCGAGAAGTTTTCTTATTAGCAAAAAAATTCAAAACAAAATTCAGCAGAAGTTATGTAGCAATATTTATTATTTGGTGTAAACTTGTCTCCAAAAACATGTGGAAATAACCAAAATAAACAATCCTCAACCACTATTAGTTTAGTTAAACAAATAAAGCTTTGAAAACAGTGTTGTTTAAGCTTTGGTTGCGCTTGCCATTTTCGTTAGCGTTCATTCCCATGCAAATATACAACCTAAAGGATGTCAAACCCTTCTTGTTCTTGATGCTGCAATTGTTTCATCTATGCAAAGGATAATATATCTTGTAAGGGTTCTTTACCATCCTTTTTCGTAGAAAAAATAAAAATAAAAAATGTTTATATTTCACCACAAGTTCGAGCATATTTTTATTTGTCTAAAGTAATCATTGAAGAGTTACATTATGTTAATTAATGTTTTTCCAAAGCCAAAAGAAAACTTGTTTCTACATTTGTTAAACTAAAGTAGGCAAAAAAATAAGCTACGCCACACATCCCTAATAATACACACAACCTCTCCTCACACCTACGGCCTACCTACCCACTATGTAGTATATATATGGGTAAAATGTGTGTCATTTTAAAGTATGTAAAATTGTGTCATTTTAAGAGAGATAAATATATAGATAAAGGAGGAGAGAGAGTTGACAAAAAATAAATAAATGTGTGGGTCCCACCTCTCTGTGAGAGTGAAATGATATAAGTTGTGTCATTTAAAATGATAAACACTTTTCTTATATAATCCGTTTGAATTTGTAAACTGTTTGATGCGTTTTCAATAACAACAACTGTGTGTAATTTTTTTAAAATGGTATTACAACGATTGAAAATATAATTATGAACTTTGCAAGAAAACTACGAAACAGAAGAACAAATTAAATGTGGATACCAAAAAAAGAAAAAGAAAAAAAAAACAAATTAAATGTTAATCGTAAGGCAATTAAAGAATGACGTTTATTTATTTTTTATTTGTTTGGAAACAAGAATGACGTTTATTAACTAATAAATAACAAGTAACTTACTTTATTTATTTCGATGGAGTTAGTGGTACCTATTAATTTTGCAAATGTTTACGCTCGAATTTAAAGTATAAATATGGCTATATTGATCACTTACTACCACAAGCAAAGCCTCAAAGGAAGCAGGATATCACAAAAAAAAAAACCCTCAAACAAGCAAGGGTAAAATACTATTGTCTAAAAAAGGGGCATGGCATCTTTCGGCAGCTTTTATATATCGATGACCTTTATGGTATGTTATACCTTATTGATTAGTACATCACTTTCTTCTCAAATTGTGCAATCATCTCTGGGTTCCACCAATGACCATAATAAAGCGTCAGGGCCACTGTCGCCGTACCAAAAATATTTGAGTGATTGTGTAAACAAGTTAAAACCAAACTGTGGTCAACAAATTTTCTTTTCAATATTTGTTGGTAATCAAACAGTAGACAATAATTGTTGCCTCAGCCTTGTGAAGGATGAGGGGAAATCCTGCCACAGAGACGTTACAAGATATATGGTAAATACGCCATCATACAAGCAAAACCAAACTCAAATTTTACAAAGGAGTGAGAAGATTTGGAATGATTGTAGTTTAGTCCACTTTCCTTCCTCTTAACTTAGACGTTTACTTTGATTTTTCGAATAAGGTGCAACAAAAGCCCTAATAAGTTGTAATTGTACCATCTCATAAAAGAATTCACAACATTTCATTTGTACTACAACATCTTACTTTTATTAAATTAATGAGACAAATTGTTTCTTTGCTTTCCACATTACATTCATTCACGCAGCTGTCTTTTTCTATTCAGATCGGTCAATCAACCGGAATAGATGTGTTTAAAATTTCCAGGTTTAACGCGTTTTACAAATTTACATATAAATATTTTTTTTTTGCTAAATACATATAAATAGTTTTAAATAGTATAAACATGCAACTATATATATATATATATATGGTAAATTCAGTAGTCACTTTACGTACAACAACGACAGAGTATGGTTATGGTTTCCCACATTTAATGTTTTTATGCTTTGTATGGTTATGATTCCTCGCATTTAATACTATATATATATAGTAACGGATCCAAAAAAATTTATTTATGTCTGCACACTTAGTGGCGGGGTTCGAGAGCTACGTCTATTAAATTCTTTGTTTAAAGAAAGTTTTAAATTCATTAAAAATAAATAAAAAATATAAACAAGAAAAGAAAAGAAAACTTTAACTTAACATACAAAAATAGTAATCAAGAATGTCATCATTTATCAAAAAAAAAATAATATAAGTTATAAGAAGTGAAAATATCATTTGTTTTATATGAGTTTCTTAATTTAATCATATATATATATATATATATATATATATATATATATATATATATATTTTAAAGTGAAAAATGGATTATATAACTTTTAAGGGTCTTTTGATTTGCTTCAATTGTCATCATTAAATGATATGTTTTTATTAATAATTATAAAAATGTTACATTATTTTATAATGTTTCTTATATTAAAAAGGACAGGTTATATTTACAAACTTTTTTGTTTACAAACTACACTAAGTACGACCGGTCATACTTAATGTAATTTGCAAAAAAAAATGTAAACAGATCCTATCCCATTTTAAAATGAGGAAAGTTATATTTACAGATTTTTTGTTAACAAACTCTTAAAACTACACTATGTACTCCCGGAAGTACACTCGGTTAGTAATGTACTTCCGGTAGCATATAGTGTAATTTGTAAAAGTTTGTAAACGGATCCTTTTCTTTTAAAAATCTGCAAAAAAAAAATAGTTAAGATAATATTTGTTTTCATTATTTCCTTTGTAAATTATAAAAACAAGAAACAAAATAAAAATACAATAATTTAACATCTTTATATTTTTTACTAAAAACATATCATTTTAACTATGACAATAAAATCAAATCGAATGAATTACCCAAACCATTTGTATATGAGGCTAGTTATCTATATATTATATGGTAGGTTTAGAAATACTTATTGATATTGATCATATATAATATACTCCTATCCATTCCCAAAATCCCATTTATTATCACAAAGTAACAACCAGTGAAACCGCTAATTTATTTTTTTCTTCTAATATATATATATATATATATATATATATATATATATATATATGTATGTATGTATGTATGTATGTATCTTTTGACTCTAATATATATATATATATACTATATAAGTCTTACATCTCACTCAACCGTTGATTTCTGTTCATATAACGGTTATCTATTTATTTGAAATTAATAATTAATTAATTGGTATAGATAACCGTTAGATGGATGGAAATCAACGGTTGTGATGAGGAGTAAGACTTGTATGTCTTACTCTAGAGTTAAAAGATCTCTCCATATATATATATATATATATATATATATATATATATATATATATGTCAGAATCATTTTACACCAGTGTAAGTTACACTTTCAATCTTGACCGCTGATCCTATTTATATCTAATGGTTCTAATTTTTTAGTAATGTGAGCCATTGGATACAAGTGGATCAATGATCAAGATTGAGTGTAAGACTTCTAACTCTTACACCGGTGTAAGAATATCCTGCCCCTATATATATATGAAAATATTATATTTACAAACTAGCTTTTTTTTAATGAAAACAGGCATAGTTTAAAAAATTTAGCATTTATTTATTTTAAGTTACAAGTAGGGGTGTAAATAAATTAGGCCTATAGGAACCTAGCCTATATTAAGCCTGACTTGACTTGTTACACATTGTAAAATAGAATAGGTTTAGCCTTTTAAAAAAAACCTATTTAAAAAATAGACCATAAGCTTTTTTTGTACACATCGGGCCTATAAGTCTATAGGTCGGCCTATATCATATTATTTATTTTAAATAATATAAATATATTTCTTATTTTAAAAAATTTGAATAATAAAGAATATTATTTTAACTAATATTCTTTTATTTTTTAAATATATATCAGGCTAATTTGAGGCCTAGACAGGCTAGAAAATCAGGCAGACCCAATATTTCTTTACACATGCTTAACATATTTAAATCAATAAATTTACGACTAATATATTTACGACTCTTGCGTACATCCATAAAAATTATATATTTTTAAAAGAATAAATATAAATATATCTTTTCTTATATTTTAATTTAAAATGTATTATAGTATTCATTACTAAAACTTAAATAAATATACTGTATTAATTGTCTTTTAATTTTTTTTTCTATAAATGTATAAAATTCTGACAAAAAGCGGGCGTTGTGATCCAAAACATCACAAAGGTTAAGAAGGTGGGTTATGTTTGAAGAGAAGTGAGATCGTGGTAAATTACAAAAGTATGCTTAATTAGTACCAAATCCAAGTTATTGAAGATAAGATTGAATTTGCAGGCATAAATAAAAGTGAAAGACATGATGAAATCTTATCATTGATTATTGAAACAAGCAACCTCTAATTTCCGCGTCGCAGGTTTAAAATGTCTTTCTCATGGGCCTCTGCTCTCAGGGTCACTCTTCTACTTCTCCTCGTTGTCGGTACTGTTGTTGCTTGTTTTACTCTCCCAATTGAAAAGGTTCCTTTTTTATTTAACCCCTTCTCAGCTCTCCTTCAATTCCATTTCCGGGTCCCTCTGATTTTCCTCCTTTTTTTTCTATAAAAAATAAAAAAAAAATTATATCGCTCTTTAGACTAGTTCTTTCTGTTGAAATGGGGTGGGTTCATTTTTGTTCAAATGATTAATTGCCTGATATAATCACCTTTTGATCACTCTGCGGCTTTCATTTCTGAAGATATTTCTTGTTTCATGAAATGGGATCTGGTGATGATTGTCTCATTACTCTGATGCATGACACAACCTTGTACAATGTTTAGAACAGGAGTATCATTGGAAAATGAAGATTTTGTTTTAATTTGGTTTCAAATCTACATAATAATATACGGTGTAAGCTATATTGTGAACTTATCGAAAATAAATAAAATTAGAAGATAGCATCACAGAAGTTATAGCATAGTAAGCTAGGTTTACATTTGGATTTTCATTCCTGAAAAATTACCCAAATGTTCTGGTTACGCAGAGATTTTGATTTTTTTTCCAGTTTTTGCTCTACAGATTCTGAAGGATTTCTTGACATGGGTTGATCGTGATCTTGGGCCATGGGGTCCCCTTGCTCTGTAAGTCAATTTTCATTTTTGACCACTTAAATTTCCATCTGGTAACTATCTCCTTTTGTATTTTTAAACAATCTGCTAATCGTGATAATTATTTCTATTCATCTAATTGCTCTAGTTTAGACTGCAATTTATGGGGTTAATGTTCAAAGCAGAATGTCCATGTATTTTCATAGTCTGATAAGTTTTATATCAATTGTAGTGCTACGGAAAAGAATAATTATACACCTACAAGTGGGCATATTAAAATATCACATGGCTGTTAAGTCAGTAATATGGACAATGATTGATTTGGATGCATCAATTTGTGAACTCATGTTTGTTTGGTGATTTTCAGGGCAGTTGCTTACATTCCTTTGACTATCTTGGCAGTCCCAGCCTCTGTACTTACAGTAAGAATCGCTGATACCCTGGCATTTCCTTCAAACCTTATTAAACTTTTTGTAGAGTAACTTTGAATTCTCAAGTACCTGCATAACACTTTTGACTTGTCTGCATTGTTGCTCAGAGCTGTTCTTTGAAAGAACTGTTTAATATTTGTGATTATAACCTTTATGCATTTGTAAATTGCTTTTGTCAAAGTTCATTTTACATGTTTAAATTCTACAAACTAGGAGACATTGCTCATTATACTTTTTTTAATTCTTCACTATAAAATATGTTCGTTTGGCCATTGTTTGATGTAAGTTCTGAGCACCTCTATCATTTCTTAAATGATTCATGTGTAATTTATGGTGTATAATGAAGTGCATGCATTATAAATAATTTATTCATTACTTTAAATCTCCTTTGCAATGCCTGGTGGAGAATAAAACTTGAATAGCAAAGTCGGAAATAAATTTGTTGAGTCGCCTTACATGATACTCCTTGTTCAGCTTGGCGGTGGTTATCTATTTGGCCTTCCAGTTGGCTTTGTTGCTGACTCTATTGGTGCAACCGTTGGTGCTGTAGCTGCATTTCTTCTTGGTAGAACAGTAAGTTTATCAAGTTTTGCATTTATTAGTAGTTGTCAAATTAAAAATAGTAGCAAATTTTCTCGTTGCCATTGAATAGTTCATTAATTTAGGTTTTTCTAAATTAGTACAATATGCTCTTTCTATGTTGCTTTTTCTTCATGTACATGTTTCTTGATATTTCCTCATCCTTCCTGTTGGGCTGCATATTGGTCCACGTGTTTCTGCATTATGATATAGTTCTTTGTTTCCTCTGAGGCTATTTCTTAATTTATTTGTCTATTTGTGTAGATTGGGAGATCACTTGTTGTTTCTAGGTTGAGGGATTACCCACAGTTTAGATCAGTGGCAATTGCAATTCATAGATCTGGCTTTAAGGTTTGTAGACTTAATATATATTAGTTGTCATGAATCAACTCTCCCAAATCCTTAAATTGTTATTTTATTACATCTCTAACATTTAATAATGTTTTTTAAGTTCTTGTGTCTTTTGATGATTAATTTTTAATGTTCCACTACTTGTTATCTTATTTGTTCTTTTGGAATTCTTGTTTCCGGCTTAGAGCTCAAGGTGAAGCAAGTGGGTCATGAAATTATGTAGTCTTTAACATGACTATAATTGTGATTTACAGGTTTGATTGCCTGTTAAAATAAGCTAGAAATATACTTTCTGATTAAAAGCTATCTTGTTGTGTTGATTAACAGTAATGAGTTACATCAAACCTGAAATCATCGGTAGTGTGGATGTCTCTTCTTTAGTGGCAGTGGCTCACATGCAGTGGATGATTTGCTTACCTTTGCTCATCCACCTTCCAACATGCACAAAAAATATTGTTGGAGAAATTTAAACATTAAAGTGATCTTCACCTAATAACTTAATCTTTTGGGTTAAAATAACTCTTTATATGGTATTATCAGAACCTTTTTGACCGATTCTCACTACCCCCATTATATTAATAAATGATTAAAATTTATGGAGTTTCTTAGCATAAGTAAGTGACTCTGTGTATTGTCCCCCTTTCAAGCCCGATAGGCTCTTGTCTGAGGTGATGTGTTAAAGAAATATAAAATTATTAATCTGACTTTTTTTTTATTTTTGTGTCTGTCTTCGCAGATTGTGTTACTGCTTCGGCTTGCTCCATTACTACCATTTAACTTGTTAAATTACCTGCTGTCAATGACACCTATTCCACTAGGGGAATACATGTTGGCTTCCTGGTTAGGAATGATGGTATCATCTTCATCCCTCATCAATTATATGTTGGGGACTAACTCTAACAATAAATTTCTCTTTTCATGCTTTACAATATTCAGAATTGTTGAGCGCTAATTCATTTCTTCTTGGTCACATTGTATACTATTTATTTAAAAAATGGTTTATCTGGATGGTTTTTAATTAGGAGATGCATATGATTAATGGAAAACAGGGCACCTTTGAAAGCTATCAGAGTTATCCCTTTTGATTTGTGGCCAAATAAATAAATTATGTCTTTCCTTTTGATTGTTCGTAATGCCACATTGAAAGCACATTGTGCATGGATGTGGACAATGGATATCTTTAAACTTAATGGTTTGAGTCTAAATATTAAAATTTGAGATCCATTGATTTAAAAGGAATGTGGTTTTATTGTGCTTATGGTCTATAATGTTATGACGGAGTCTACAAATGCATTCCACGTGTAATCAGCCCTGTGATTTATATTGTTGATACTTATATTTTAGCAAGATAGTACATTTAGTTAAGCAATTAAAAAGGAACTCTTAAAATTGTGATTAAGTTTGATGTTGGTATACCTGTATAATATATCACTATCTGCATCAGTTTTGACTTTGAAATTTGGTTTTGATGTAAAAGGAATGCGGTTTTTATGGTCTATTATGTTAAGACTGAATCTTCAAATGCATTCCACAAGTAATCAACCCTGTGATTTATATTCTACCTACTTATGTTTTAGCAAGATAGTACATTTAATTAAGCTATTAAAAAAGAACTCTTAAAGTGTGACTAAGTTTGATGTTTGTATACCTGTATTGTATATCATTATCTGCTTCAGTTTTCACTTTGAAATTAGGTTTTTGGGAAGTATATATCTTGGTATGTAATCATTTGGCTTAACTTTGAATAAATCGATGAACAAGTTGAAATAACCCCAATAAGGTTCCTCAGTGCTCATGCTGTCATTATTTGTATTACAAATTTCGTTTAACTCGACAATTAGTGCTCTCCTTCCTCTTTTGGATTTATGGTATAAACTGGGTAGTTTCCACATGTTATTAAAGCTCACTAGATGGCATTCGGGTAACAGCTGTATCTTAATACCTCCAATGTTTTTACTGTTGCAGCCAATAACACTGATACTTGTATATGTTGGAACAACACTCAAAGATCTATCTGATGTGACACATGGTTGGGGAAATTTCTCAAAGACTCGTTGGGTAAGAGATGCTATCCTTTATTCCTTAGATTAATGAACCTTTTAAGGGCTTTTTAGCTCTGGTTTATCTTTTTCTGATGAACATCTAAGATGGCTTGGAGGGTGCAATCTTTCTATTTTCTTGATTGGATCAAATAGGTGAGTTTTATCTCATGTTATCTTCAGCAGATATAACATATTTCTTTCTCTTTTGGATGCAGGCTTTGATCATTTTTAGCCTAGTAATATCTGGTAAGTTATGCTGTCTCCCCACATAAATATAGAATATGAAACTGCTGTGCTCTATCCAGAAGTTTCTATTTCTCTTTCTTCCATATGTGTCTTGCTCCTCTTTTCTTTGCATGTGAGAGCTTAAGACTCATGCTCTGTTCCCAGGATCTATATTTTTTTAGTTTCTGACACCACTTATTATTTTTGAAGTGGCTGAAGGCAAAAAATACTTTAAACTTTTAGTAGGCAAATGAGGGATAGCACAAAATAATATATGTCATATTACATATAGTCATTTCTTCAATTCATTACGTGCTTTATGCTTAAATTGTTTTGGATTTTCAACAATATTTGGGAGTGGGTGAGTTATGTCAGGAATCAAGTTGTTCACTTAGATTAGTGCTTTTATTTGCATGTAATTGTTATTTAGAATTGACATGTTTAATGTAATGTGTCTCACATGGTATCAATAACTATACAAGTATTAGATTAGAGCATCTATATAGTTAAATTATAGACCATAATGATAGGTAAAATTATTGAGGTTGGAAAAGTTGTTTAAGACCAAAAATCCATTATTTTTTATGATTAACCAGGCTGAAGTAATATTTTCGGTTATGCGCAGTGGTTATGATGATATTTGTGACTAAAGTTGCCAAGTCCTCTTTGGATAAAGCCTTGGCTGAATGTGAAGATATGGATGACACTACATCTTCGCCAGAGCCACCGATTGTCACTGAACCTTCAGCAGATCTCAATCAGCCTCTCATAATTAGATAAATCAGGATTAACACAATCACTTAAAGTAATATCCTGCTTGTAAAATTCTTTCTCCACCCCCACCTTCAAAGGCTATGTTTTTTAAAGCCTAAGCACTGCTTCTTATTTGTGATTTGTACAGTTCCTACATTTAAAATGTTTTTTTTGTGACATAAATGGCTAATTATGCAATCAAGATGAGACTAACGGCATAAAAGATCATAATAGGAACCATTCCTATATTTGCGTTGAATATTTCCGTGTAGTACGTCTAATTATTTTATATTAGCAATATTTTAATTTAATCAATATTGATTAGTGTTTTCATGGTTATATCTCATGAAGCAAAGAAAATAAAATTGTCAATACTATTTATAGATATTAAATCTCTCCTGTTATTATGTTGTTTAATTTTACTGTATATTTGGGAAACAAAATAAAATTGTATAGACCGATAATTATTAGCTCTACAATTTTAATGTTTTTGTAGAAAAAGTGACAAAATTTGAACCCTCTAATCTCTGACAGCAACCAACACTAACTGTGCTCTGTTCCAACTTCCAACCAATAGCCTCAAGTCATGCTCAAGTTACTTGGTTCACTGCCTCATATTAAGGGTAATAAAAAAGGGTTTTATAATTCTCATGTTGAAGGAGAAATGAGATTTCATGTTGTAGAGATAAAAAGCATGTGCGACCCATGTGTTAGAAAAAAATTGTATGTAGGACCCATGTTAGCATGGAAATCGAAGGGTGTGTAGGAAAAGTTGAATTCTCATGTAAAATGAGAATTATAAAACCCAATAAAAAATAGTTAAGAGCTCAATGCACACCAAAGAGAAAAGGAAAGCATTTCTTGTTGCGGGGAATATTATTTATTCAACTTGGATTAAATCAAAAGCAACCCCTCCTTGTGATAAAGGTGAGGCAACATCATATGAAACGTCATTATGAATCTTTGAATGCCTAGTATTGGTGCCAAGAGCTTCTTTTTCGTTTCCAACAAAGGAAAAGCCATTCTCTAGCATTTTTATAAAATTTTGTCACTACAAGTAAACTTTTCCTCAGTCTTGTTGCTGAATCTTGGGGTTTAAGGGACCCTACCAATTTCCTTGATGGAAGGGCTAAACAATATTCTGTTATTGTGAGGTTTCTAAAGTGCAAATCTACACATTATGTTTTATGTTATTCTATAATCATAGCCTCAGAAAACGCTCATCAGCCTCTTGGGTGAGGCACAAAAAAAGATTGAGAGACATTGATTCCAAAAAAGAACTAAACTTTTATTACAAGAAGAATCGTTGTATGTGTGGTTAAAATACATAGTAAAGTTTTTTATAGCATAAAAACATATATTAGTTGGAAGATGATGACCACGAACAAGAAGCAGTTCAAGTCTCTAATGGGGAAAGTGAAAGGTTTTAACCTTCTATCTCTTGGAGGTTGCTTTGATAGCTGTCGTGACCACACTCAAGGCTCAGGATTTGGGACGAGGATATGGAACCACAGTGATCGACCAGTGGAGCTGCAAATAAGGGTAGGATCAGTATTGAAGAAGATTCACACTTTGAAGCCAGGATCTTCTAAAAGAGTGAAATGTAAAAGCATATATAAGGCATATATGCCTGGTAAGAGTGGCAGTTTTGTTGGGAGCATGAAGAGCTTCTTGTATTACTATGATGAAACTTGCCACCCTTATATTTGGGTTCATGACACAGGGTGTCATTCCTTGAGGATGGTTAAGCAGCAATACATTAGCCTTGAGGATCTTAGGGATTCTTCTGAGATCAGAATCTTCAGGGATCATCAGAGAGGATCCATATCAGTTCGTAAGAGAATGAGGCCAGATTTCTGCTGAATTTTATTTCTTGACTCTTTGCTTATTTCTATAGTTTGTTTGTCATGAGTTTGAATTGACATTTTTTTTTTTATATTGTGTGCTATTAAATGTAAGAATGGATTTCCTGTACACACTTGATGTGGTTTTTGTTGTAACATGGTTCTTTTTTCTGTTTTGCTGTTAGTGAATGGGGGAATGTTGCAGATGAAGGGAGTCAACATTATAGATAAGAAGTGGAAACAATGAATAATAGCTGAAATATAATGGATTCACTACGATGATGTCTTTGTACTGTTACTATATATGTTTGCAGAAAAGAGAAATTGAGTAATGATACTGATTTCTTTCAAAATTTGGTCTAACTTATAATTGGATATGACTGTACGCTGAATGCAAATTTGACCAAGAATTTCTAATACCTTTCTTATTTTTGTAAATTTCGTTCGTTAAAAGAAAAAAAAAAAACTTATATAGATAGGACATATGCAAATTTAAGTAAGATGATATGTACCTTTAAAAAATTTAAAATCAAGGGGTTAATTATAATAATCAAACAAGAAAATATCTGCATATGGGACAAAGTTAACTGGCCTATATATTAATCTATATTATAATGTTATAATTTGAGTTACACGACACCGTTTTGGTTGTGTTTTAAATAAAACAAATCTTCTCTATTTTATCTCGAGGCGGTTGGCCACAGCTAACTGTTTTCCGATGATGAAGCCACTTCTCTTTCTTTCTTCTTGTTTTTTTTTTTTTTTAACGTTTATCTGGGATTGTTAGGTGATAGGTGTTTACATATATATCATATGATCATAGTTTAAGTAAAGGGCAAGGTCTGCCCAAAAAAGAAAGGAAAAGTTCAACTCGAAGCATCCTTTTCTGTTTTTGGGTTCAATTTTCGAGTAATTGCAAACTGAACGGGAATTCAATTACTAAGAAAGCACGCCTTAATACTCAGAATGAAAGAAAATATAAAGAGTTTAAGCGGCTTCAATTTCTCAATTTATTTTAGGTGACAGTTTCTTTTGTTACCGTTACAATTACTCTTGAAGACCTTTGCTAATCCTTCCAAAATGAGCACTCTGTATAGAATCTCGACATCTCCATTTTGAGAAGTGGCATTCAAAAGTTGCAACCCATTTTAAGAGCCTGGGCAGAGTCTCATGAAACGCTGATATGCCTTTGTCGTCGGAGAGCTGCGACTTGTGGCCAACCCCCTCGAGATAAAACAGAGAAGATTGGTTTTAATTAAAAAATAACCAAAACGGTGTCGTGTAAATGAACATCAGATACACTTACCTGAAGTTACAGCAGATACTTTAATCCCATTAATCTATATTATAATGTTATAATTTGAGTTCGGTATGTTGTCATTTAAACCAAGTATGCCAACATTCCCTCATTTTGTAATTACCATTCTCACCTCACCTTGTGCGATCACCCAAAATTGCAATTATCAAATTTTAACCTATTTAAGATTAAAAGAAAAAAAAACAGGTAAATCGGATTCATTCATCGAAATGGATATATAATCTAGAGTTCGCCGAAAACATGAATCTAGAAGAACATGGTAAAGGCACTTCTGCTCACTCAATGCAGAGATTGATTTGATTCTATAGTTCTAGTACCGAAGGAAACTTGCTCTACCATGTATATACTTAAAATGTATGAAACACCATTTAATTGTATAAAATTTCTGAAAAAATGGTGCTGGAGAGTGAGCCGCTTGATATTAAATCAGATTAAATAGATTTGGATTAAAAAAATAATATTTAATCATAATATAAAATTATACGTAATTAAACTATAAACTTAACCATATAATATTTGTAAACAAGAAATAATAAAATGTCTTCAAAAGAATACATTGTTGAAGAAATTTATCTTATTTACAAAGTATAAATTATATAAAAAATAATAACTACTGTTTAATTATTCATATAAATCTTATTCAGATTTGATGAATTTGTTTAATTGAATGGAATAATTTAATTTTTAATTGATTTTTCTTATTTTCCCAAAAATTCATATTTTATATAATATATTAGATTAGATAAAAAAAATTAATATATACATGTTTAAAATATCAAGTATTACTTTATTACATGTCAACCGGTGAAAGTTACCTTGCAACTTGTATATTATCATAGGAAAGAATATTTATCATTTTAAATGACATAATTTATATCTTTTCCTCGTAGGAACACATCTTTATTTTTTATCAACTGATCTCTTCTTTCTATTACCTAACTTTTACCTCCTTTAGGATTGACACACTCCTCCCATTATTATAATCCAACAAAATAAAAAAGAAGGGAAAGTTTGGTTAAGGAAACAAGAATTATGCGAATGGCTGGCAAAATCGCAAATAAATTTCTAAGAACGATGGGATCCTAACTCCTAAGCCGACAACAATTGTTTCCTTCTATCCCTGTTTGTTGCTTGTTCTGTATTTGGCAGTTGAAAGATGGGAATTTCGTGGAGTAACAGTAACAGTAACAGTAACGGTAACAGAAGAAGAAACAGTTACCTTGACCATCCACATCCACATCTTCCACCTCCTTACTATTACTCTCATTCTCATCCTCCTCCGCCGCCGCTCCTGCCACCGCCTCCGCCTCAAGGTTACTTTTTTACCCCTTCTACCACTAGCTACGTGGCACCTTCTCCTTCCAATTCCATACCCTTTTATGCAAATCAGTGTCATCCTCCTCCTCTTCCTCCTCCGCCGCCCTACGTGGATCATCAAAGCGCTAAGAAGATAAGGAACGATGTCAACTTGCACAAACACACTCTCCAACTCCACCTCGATCACAACAATCCCGATCACCACTTGATTTCCTTTGTTTTCGATGCCCATTTCGATGGCAGGTAAACCCAATTGGTATCTGTTTGATTGTTCTGAAAAGAGAATGTTTTTAAGATTGAATTAATGTATCAATCGAGTTTTTTTATTTTTTCTTGGCTCAGCGATTAGCTTGCTTGCCGTAGTGTGTCAGGTTGCGGGTTCGAATCAGTCTCTCTGCAAAAAGCAGGGGAAAGACTGCCTAGAGTATTCCCTTCCCCGGACACTCACGAAGTGTGTATTTGAAATGGGTCGCCCTTTTTTCTCTGAATTGATATCATGCTCCTTTTATTTGTGATGGGCAGCATAACTATCTTGTACTTGGCCAAAGAAGAAGAAAAATGTAGGTTCATTCCACTATTTCCCGATGCATTTGAGCCTATCACATTCCCTTTTCACAAAGGGCTTGGCCAGAAATTTTGTCAGCCTTCTGGAACAGGCATTGACCTAGGTTTCTTTGAGCTGGATGATCTTTCAAATCCCTCTCCTGGAGAAGATGTGTTTCCCCTTGTAATATGTGCTGAAACTAGTTTGAGAACACCTTTGGCTGATGAAACTCTTGGTGATTCCATGTTGAATGCATCCCCTCACATGCAAGTAACTCAAGCTGTCTTGGAGAAAGCCAATGATAATGGTCCTTTCCAGGTAAAAGTAGTTAGGCAGATTCTGTGGATTGATGATGTTCGTTATGAGCTGAGAGAGTTATATGGAATAGGAAGTTCAACAGCTACAGATTTTGATGATAATGATCCTGGGAAGGAGTGTGTAATATGCATGACTGAACCCAAGGACACTGCTGTCCTTCCTTGCCGGCATATGGTATGATTTCTTGTCAAACCTTCTTTTATATGGAGCTCATACTCAGATTCAAGGAATAAGTACATCTTAAGGTTCTAGTATGACGTATTAATGATGATTCATGCGCAAAACCTTACTATCATTTTGTATCTGAAAGGGTTTGCTTATAGAAAATTAAGGTCTTTGTTAATATTTCTGAAAGAGTAAAATGTTTTGCTTGGTGTTCATTATATTTTTTCTGAAATGTTTGAAATGGTAGAGCAATGTTAAATGTCGAATATATATCATGGTAGATGTTGATGTCTAGTGCTTCTCTTTCTTCCTGACTAAAATGTTTTGCTTGGTGTTCATTATGTTACCTGAATTTTTCTTTTCCTCCCCTCCTGTCACCCTCCTTCGATATGGTTTCAAAGTTCTGATCTCTCTAATATCGTTCATGTAATCTTTAAAATGGTTGAATGCAATGTTAAATGTCAGCTCTCAGTACTAATATATATCATGGCAGAAGTTGATGTCTGGTGCTGCTCTTCCTTCCTGTCTAACAGGAATATAGTAATTGTTTGGTAGAGATCCTTACAGATAGTTGTTATTTCACTTTCACACCATGTGTATATGTATATATTGTGTTGCATTATGTTTATTTCACTGCTTTGATTATTCTCAGATTATCTATGTTGTATTTTCCAGTGTATGTGCAGTGACTGTGCAAAAGCTTTGCGGTTTCAGTCGAATAAATGCCCTATATGCCGTCAACCTATCGAGGAACTTATAGAGATCAAGATAAACAATGACGACCAATGACATATTTTTGGCCTGACGCGAAGCTGAATTGCATGGTATTTCCATCAAATTCCTTCGTTCTTGAAAAAATATTGCTTCCCTTTTATAATGTCTGCGTTCAGGTGATAAATAGTATCTTTATTTTTATTTTTTGTAAATTGCCTGTCAATAATCTGTTCATACTGTAATGCCATCAAATGAAAATTACATCATATGTGGTTTTCCTGGCATTGAATGTTATCCCCTGTCATCTATATGGCACGGGTAATTATTTTCAACTTTCTTCTGTGAAGAAATATTTGAGAGAGGATCATTTGTAGACCTGGTTTGGTTGCTGAAAGACATCATTTATGTAATCATTAGGGTCAAGGTTCCTCAATTGAATTATGTTTTTGAAAATCATCAAAGGTTTAATTTAATCATATAAAGCTATAGTGTTCAATGTTCTTGCTCTTCCTTTATGTTCTTCATATTTCGGGGGTTAAAAATTTAGAACTTTTGATCTCAAATGCCTTTGCTGAAACAGTTGGTTTATCTCATGAGTGTAACGTAGTGAGTATAAGGAAAAGGAAAAGATTCTAGGTGTTGGACGTTCTTTTTCTTCTTTTCCCTAACAAGAAAGAGGATAAACTAATATTGCCATACAAGGTAACATTTATGTAGATACAAAATCAGAATCCTCAAAGCTTGGAGAGGTTTTCAGATATTAACTTTTGAACAAATACAGATGTAAAAGTAAAACCCATGCAACAAGTGTTTTTTTCTTTTTTTCCTCTGCATTTTCTTTGAAACGGGTTTCATGTTTTGGCTTTCCCCATTCCAGCTTGTAATTGCAGAGGAGTAGAGAATATTAATTCCACAAGATTGTTCAAGTATGATTCATATGAATAGTTTTGCATGTATGCATCTGCAGCTCATATATATATAAAAACTTCCGAACTATATAGATTTTTGACTCTGCTTAATATAACTAAGGAGTCCAATCAAACAAATGAAAATGCTTTATGTTATGGACCTGTATAATGGGCTCATTAAGAAGCAAGCCCAACAAAGGGCAATCCAAGATCTGAGTCAGCATTGACTCAAGATAGATATCCATCGAGGATACTTATCCGACAACACGGTGACAGCTCAGCTGATAGGCCGGGATCTGAGTCAGAAACACCTAAGGCCCATCCGCACTATCCACAAGTAACCCCTATAAATACCAGGTAAACCCTAAAGGTAGAGAGGCTCTCTCTCTTACTGTTATGCTGTCACTGTGCACACATATCCCCATTGGTTAACGCCGTTATAGTATTCAGTGCACAGTGATCTGCTTGGCTCAAGGGTATCTCCTTCATAGATACCTTGGAGAGGGCACTAGATCCAAGATTAACATACCAGCCTATTGGGCTGGACATCTCTGTTTCAAGGACATAACACTTTATATGTATATTGGCAGATTGAGATTGGACTCCTAACTTAATATTCAAAAAATGCATCTCATATACCTGAATAACTTTTAGCTTTAATTATCAGAATTTCATTCATTCAACTGTTAAACCAGCAAACGAGGAGGCTGGGATTCATTCATTCGAAAGTCCTACGCTTTGTAATATTTAAGATTAGTTATGAATGAAGGTAAAATGAGAGAACCAGGGAAGCTTAAACAGTACTGAACCACGAAAGAAGCCATTTTTGTGCTAAACCACCGAAAATTTAAATGGATTTGTCTATAAATCATCTTCAACCTTCATTAGGCAACCTTCCTTCCAAATTTTCAGCTAATCCTTCAATTTTCTTTTCTTTCAGAGAACAATTTTTACTTGAGGCAAGATAAGATTTTATTTGAGATTTGCCTTATTAACTATCATACCCCTATTGGAGAAGTGTTATTATTGTTAAACGTTAGAACTTTTTCTTTGTAAATCACATGCTCCTCCTAGTACAGGCTATTAGATCTCACTGGGAGAAAAGCCCGTGCCCGGCACGTAACATACACATAACACAAGTTATTGACCTTTTATTTTGGACCAACAAAAGAGAAAAGTTAAAAAACCAAGAAACGGGGTAAGGTACCACCATACCATCCAAAGTTCATCAAAACTTCCTACAATTTCAGGACACCGACTCAAATTATTTTGGTAACTTTTACAATCTTTGACGAAGACAGAACCAGAAATTTAATGTTGAGATGTATAAAATTATTAATGTGACTGCATCTAACAACTTAAGTTTTTGGGTTGAATTGGTTCTTTACATGGTATCAGAGCCTCGTATCCCGGGTTCGAATTTTGCCGCCGGCCACTTTATTTCTAGTGAAATTTCTTTCTTCACACAGGTAGGTGGGTCTGTGCATTGTCCACCCTTCAAGTCCAGTGGGCTTTCGTGTGAGGGGGCGTGTTGAGATATATAAAACCTATGAAGCACTGATACTTCAAAAATCTTGATGTGTCATGTCCGACACATCCCGACACTCCCCGACACTCTAACACGCGTTGTAGAGACTCAAAAAAAGGTTCAAATGTTGCATTGCGTTGCGTTTTTAGTTTCAACTATTAGATTCTTTGGATTACGATTACCATTTTATTGAGTTTAATATAAATATTTGGGATATCTTATGTTTCTTTGCAAAATTGATTGGTATTATAAGTTTAACTTCATTCTTTTGTTAAATATCAAAACGTGTCCTAACGTGTCGAAATCTAATATATATTTTTAATTAACGTGTCGGAGTGTCGTGTCGTATCATGTCTCGTGTCGGTATCGGTGCTACATAGTATAAAACCATTAATGTGACCGCACCCAACAGCTTAAGCTTTTGGGTTGAATCGATTCTTTATATTTAAGCTGCTCCAAGACCTCACAAATTGCTTGAATATGCAGACTAAGGAAAACGGAGGCATCTAGATATTCATCACTTCAATTGCACCGTTTAGTATTTGCTTTCTTGCAATGTCTAAACTGTTTGGAATAATGGTAATAATTAAAGTGTTTGTTTGCATGATATCTTCCAACTTCCAAGTAAGTAAAACAAAGGGTTGAATAGTAGAAGAATCAAAACTTTCCCTTGTGGTCAAAGCTTCTCATCACCTATACTCCATTATTAATTTCCCATACCATACTAAAATCTAAAGCTATTGAAAAAGAGACCATGTGTGAGATGCAACTGCAACTGTACTCTTCTAGGTGAGGCTCAATAAATACTCCCCCCACCCCACTTCCTCTCGGTGTGCAAATTCATATTCTCTCTTATCGGTCACTGTCCAAAGACCATGTGGTTGCTCATGTGAAACCTTGGACATAAGTAGCAAAGGCTTTGCATGACTGCCCAAGTCATTCCCCAATGGAACCTTGGTGACACAATCAGTAAAAATCATATCCCAAATATAGATAGCCCTATTAGACTCACAAAAAATTACCCTTCATTCCTTCACTTATATAAAATTTATGATATCATAGCTGTACCGGTCACAATCATATATGCCAGAATTTATTTATTTTTTTCGGGTGGGTTGGATTTGGTGATATTTGAGGTCAGAAAGAGTCCACAATAAGATCCACCCTAACCATGAAGATTTAGCCAAATTTTAATGACTTAATAAACTATGCTTAACTGGAACTCATAAAAGGCCCATGCTTTATTATAAAACTAATTCTGATGTCTCTTTCTTCAGACTAAGGGCAAGAAAAACTAATTTGCCTATGGTTCCTTTGTCATCACCATTCAAACACCCTTTGACGGATAAAGTGACATGTTCAAAGAGATAAAGGGGAAAATAAAAGGGACAAAGACAAAAGCCACAAGGGCTTGATCACGGTTTTAGGCTTTTAAGAATGGTAACAATAATTTGCCTGGAAAAAATCAAAGGAACAAAATGAAGAAAAAAAAACAAGAAAATTGAAACATGATTCATCAAAGGGCTAGCTAGTTTTTGGTTGCTTTCTTTCACCTAATTGCTGTTAAAGTAGGACATGCATGATTTAATCAGCAGAACTTTATTATTACTTGCAAACATGACCTATATGTCTACTTTTCTTTTTGAAAGCCCCATAAAACGTGATCAGCTGCAACTCCGTTTCCATTTCACACAAGTTTGGCACCAACGCAAAGGGAAAAAAAGACCCTTAATTTCTGGCAGTCTCATATGCAGCGGTTTTACTTTTTCTGCCACAAAATTATTACAACATTGATAATGTGTATTTAATTTTTCCCCTTCCGGAATAACATACATAATTGTCGTCCATTACGTGAGGCCCCGCCCCTTCACATGAACATGGCAAATCTCCTTTCACACGGAACTTTTCCTTTATTTTTTGATAACTAAGTATCGACGAGGGATGCTACATGTTTAAAAATTTTAACTTTTTCTTTTCGGTACATAAACATTTAAACGTTTAAAACAGGGTGCAATGCTCCTGCTGATAACAGATTATGTCCCTTTTTTTTCTTTTTTTTACCAAAAGATATAGTCATATCTAAGAAGCATTACTAAGCCAAAAGATAAAATAAAAGAGAAATAAATGTATCATGTTATAGGAAATTGGTTGTGTCATGCTATAGACACAACCAGTGGTGGGATCCACATTGGTTATGTCTATAGCATGACACAACCAATTTCCTACTACAACATGATATATCTATTTCTCAAAATAAAATTGGTTTTGTCAAGGTAAGGAAAAAAGAAAAGAACTCAATCAAGGGCCTAGATTTCAGAATAAGAATAGAAGCACGAGTTAGAGCCTAAAAGAATAGATATAAAAGCAGTTAATAGATGGGAGAAAAAATTGTCCACTGTTTGATAATGATGTCAGTAAATGGTGGAACTACCATGACCTCCGTGTATTTAATGTTTGTTTCGAAGGGAGTTGAGTACGAATGTCTACTAGTGTTTGATAATGATGTTAATCAGTACAAACGATTATGTATGTTGTATTTTCAGAAGTGTCAAATCCTAACAAGCAACAACACGAATCCGGTTTCTTGAATCCCTTACATGTTTGATAATCATACAAAAAATATATAGATATTTTCTTTATTCATGCTATAAGTAGTCACTTAAGTATAAATATTCCCCACAGTAACATGTGCATCACAATTATTGATATGTAATTAATATATACGTAGCTAATCCACCACACAGGGAAGACAAATAAAAAAAAATATTAAATGAGCGTGACATTGTCTCGGATGAGATAGTGGTAGCTCCTCACTCCCACTCTCCGTAATGCACTTCTGACGTTTGCCAAAAATAGAAGAGCTTTTGTTAGGTGAATTGATAATGGAATGGACCCAACAATAAATAGATATTCTATCTAATATTCTAATTAATTCAATAAATGCTTGTTTTTCCGATCCAAATGATAATATTATTTTCTTTTGGATTGAAAAAAGATAAATTTGACTCAGTTATTCACTTGGGGACCATATGTGTACCTCATTTTATATATAAATGAAGGAAATGCCAAAACAGCCGCAGCATGGAAATGAGAAATTTTGTGCTAAATATCTAGTGGTGAAAAGTAAAATCAGTGAGGGAGTCTGGAGAGAGAAGTGGTGAAAATGTACCAAAAGCTAGTTCTAGAAGAGGAAATTTACAATTCAGCCACTCCCCCAATTAATTTAATTGTATCACCCCAATTTGGGCTTAAAAAAAAACTGACAGAGCTCATTCATATCGGTGATAATTATTACCATAGATTTTAAAACAAATCTCGTATCAGATATACTCCCACATTCTCTCTCCTCTTCTGTCATTACCATTTATGATTTTTGAGCATCCCCACCTCACAGTCTTCGAGCCAAACCAAGCAAGAGAAGAAGTGGGTTAATAAAGGTAGATTCTTAGCCAACAAGCCACTCGCTCCCCATGGCCACGGTTAAATTGTGCAAGTTACACTTACAATAATAAGCCCCCTCCTAGATTGGCTATCGTAGCAAAAATACCAACAATAAATAAAGGCACCAAAGAAAGAACGAACGATTGGAACACCATAACCCCTTCTTTTCCTTTCTGCTTTGCCCCTCTTTCTCCTAATGACTACTTACCACCATTTCTCTTTCCAAGACTGAGTCTTGCTTTGTTAAGCTCTCCCTGTCTCTCCTCAGAGACTCAGAACCACATTTCTTTTGCTCTGTGTTTGGTTTCCAAAGCGTACCAAGGAAGAAGCTCTATTTTTCCTTTCTCTCATATTTGTTCTCTGCTTTCTTTCTTTCTTTGTTGCTTAGATCTATTACAACCCTTTCTGTATTTTCATTCGTTGTTTCTTTGGCGGTGTAAGACATGAGTAAAGAAGAATTTTTGAAGATACAGGTACTCCCATCACATCCTTCATGTTTTTGTTTAAAGCTCTCTACTTTATCATTTGAACGGTTATTAGGAGGCATGTACTTCCTAATTGGTGTAGTTTATTTGCTTTTGTATTCTATAAATTTCTGGTGAAGTAACAAGTTTTGTACCGTTTAAGTTCTTTTAATTTACTAATAATGAAACTTCTCTTTATTCTGTTTCGGATTTGTGGGATTGCTTGTGCATGCAGAAATGTGTACTTAAAGTGAACATACACTGTGACGGGTGCAAGCAGAAAGTGAAGAAAATCTTGCAGAAAATCGATGGTATACATCATTCTCTGAACTCTTGTACAAGAAAATAACATAATGGTTACCCCATTTTATGACTTGCATTTTTTTTTTTTTTAAAAAGAGAGAGATGATACAAAATTTTGTTTTTATTAATTTATTACCTGAAGATAAAATAAAAAATACATGTTGCTAACCATATCTTGAATCTGCGGTGTTTGGTGAAATAATTACAGGGGTGTTTACCACTGAGATAGATGCTGAACAGGGGAAGGTGACGGTTTCAGGGAATGTAGACCCTAATGTTCTCATCAAGAAGCTTGCAAAATCAGGGAAACATGCAGAGCTCTGGAGTGTCCCAAAAGCGAACAACAATAATAACCAGAACCAGAACCAGAACCACCTTGCCAACCAGTTTAAGAACATGCAAATTGACAACGGCAAAGGTGGGGGACACAACAACAACAATAAAGGTCAGAATCAAAATCAGAATCAGAATCAGAAGGGTGGAAATAACCAGCCCAAGGGAGGTCAACAAGGAGGAGGAGGAGGAGGACCAACTCCTCAACAGCTACAACAGCTCCAGCAACAGTTTCAACAACAGCAACAGCTTCAGCAGCATCTGCAGCAACTTCAGCAGATGAAAGGGTTACAAGATATGAAGCTGCCTCAATTCAAGGACCCCAGAATGAACCCCAACGCGAAAGCCGTCAAATTTGATGTGCCTGAAGAAGATGACGACTACACTGACGACGAATTTGATGAAGAAGATTTAGATGACGACGAGTTTTATGATGAAATGGATGATGTTCCCCTGACTAAGATGAAGCCCCCTATGGGGAATGCTGCACACATGATGTTGAATGGGAATCATCCACTGCTCATGAATTCTCAGAAGGGTGGCAATGGTGGTGGTGGTGGTGGAGCTAATAATGGGAAGAAAGGCGGTGGAGTACCTGTTCCTGTGCAAGTGAATGGCAATGGAGGAAAAAAAGGAGGTGGAGGAGGAAACGTTCAGAATCAGGGTGGAGGTAACAAAAATAATGGTGGCAAAAATGGAGGTGGGGCACCAGAGGCTAAAAATGGTGGAGGTGGAGGTGGAGGTGGAGGAAACAAGAATGGTAACAATGGAGGGAATAATAATAACAATGGGGGTAAAAAGGGAAATCCAAATCATATAGGTGAAAGTGGTGTTCAAGCTATGAACAATGGATATCAGAACATGGGTGGTCACCCTGGTATGGGTGGTGGTGGTGGTAATGTGGGGCCTATGGGTAACATGAGCATGCCAATGGGTGGGATGCCAATGAACCAAATGGGTAACATCTCAGCCGTTCAAGGCCTACCAGCAGCCGCCCTTAACGGCGGTGGCGGTGGTGGTGGACACTTCCAAGGTGGTGGTCCTAATGGTATGCCAGGAAATCCTTACCAACAACACCAACAGCAGCAGCAACAACAACAACAACATCAACAGTACATGGCTGCCATGATGAACCAACAACGTGCGATGGGAAATGACAGGTTCCAGCCAATGATGTACGCGCGGCCACCGCCTGCCGTCAATTACATGTACCCTCCTTATGCGTATCCTCCTTATGCGCAGCCTCCTCCAGACCCATACACCCACTTTTTCAGTGATGAGAATACTTCAAGCTGCAATGTTATGTGAAACGAGTTTATGGTGGCTGATGCTGTTACGGTGGTGATGTGATGGTGGTGGTGGTGGTGGTGGTTCAGTTATAGTTGCTGCTGGCCTTTTCATACAATGGAAAATGAGTTTTAATTTTAGTTTGATTTTCATTTTTCTTTTATCCCTTTTCTTCCTAAGTATAAGTTATATTAGGGGTTAGGGAGTAGTTTATAGATTTTATAATATTATTATTATTATGATTATGATTATTATTATTATAAGTTTTTGGGTAGCAGTTCGAACTGATAATATCTATATGTGTTTATATGTTGCAAACAGAAATAAAAATTTCAGAAGTAAAGCAGAAGAATATATATAGAGAGAATGGGATGAACGAAATTCAAATTTCCATCTCCCGTTTATTTCTATCCGGAAATCCCATTTTCTTCACAATCATAGTGTCTGCCATCTATTTTATTAATGTTTATCTTCTGGGTATTAATACGCATCATCACCATTAAAGATTGTCGCAGCAATTGTATTGAATGTGAGGAAATCATGGATGCTTGTGAGGTGTGGGGGCGATTCAGTCGTTCAGGGCTGGTTGGGGGGACCCACTAACACAAACACTGTTTTTTTAGTCTCGTGATTGAGTGGAGTGGAGAGTGGGTGGGCCACACATAATCACCATTCCACAATTGCCGAGACCCAATTCATCTCATCTCGTCCTCGTGAATCTTTATTTTAAATTAAGAGTTTGGTATAATAATGATCCATCATCCCATGAATTATTCCAGTTACAGTTCCCACAAACCAATGTTTTGCAGCTAATTGAAATTTTTGACTTTTAGTTGATAACACTAGTGCAAATGGAATAACAGCTGCAGAGCTTTTCAACATGGGTTGACTGTGGAACTAGGCAACTAGCTCGGTTGAGAATAAATCTTTGGTATTACTATTGTATCAAAGATTCAGTGCATCCACCAATGAAAATATAACATATCATCTAAAATTCTTTTTTTGCTATTAAAATTTTTCTCTCTCTGTATTGTTCTCATCGAATAGATGTATTGAATTTAGGTATAACAATAATACGAAAGATTTATTCCTTAACTGATAACATATATTTTGAGTTCCATAGTTGGAATAATAATTCTTTCATCAATTCACCTGGGCTATTAAAGCCCTGTGTGGATATTAAGACATGCTACTTACGCTTCATTTTATTTATACATTTTGTAAAAAATAAAATAAAAAATGACGTAAAATTTCTTAACTTAATGCTAATGCTCTCTTGGGGGGTTCACTTCAGGCTAATAAAACTACACAGTGCAGTGATGGGAAGGGTGGAGTGTCAGAGGAAGAACCCGGAAGAAGGTAGAGAATTCAGGGGCATTGGTTGTGTCCTGTGTATATTATCCGGAAGCGTAACAACGTAGCCGCATAAGGTTTTTTTGTTGACAGAGACAAGTTAACTACTTCATATTTCAAAAATCTAACGGCGTTGACACTTTGTCACCAATTTTGGGAAGCGTATAGTCTTTTCAACACAGAGAGCATCACCGAGTTTAAAAGAAAAAAGAAAAAGGTGCAAGGGGCCCCACATTCACAGCAAGTTCATTTGCAGTAATCATATCATGTGGTACATCAGTTGCGTTAAAGATTTAATTTATTGCGTAGGATTTGAATCTTCTCCTATTTAAAATTAATTATATTATTTAATTTTAATCTTTTATTTAAAAATATTTTTTTATGTCTTTTGTGATTAGGGGTGGTAAACGAACCAGGGGCCTTTCAGGAGCCTTTTGCTCGGCTCGTAAAAGCCTGAGCTCGTTTGATAAAAGCTCGTGTTGGAACCAGAATTGGACTTGTATAAAAATTCGTTTAATAAAAAGGTCTCAGGCTCTAATTCAGAAGATCGGCCTTAGAGCCTCCCAGGCTAGTCTATTATATAAATATTTATTTATATTTTTTATACTATTTGTAATAACTCTCGCTCTCATCAATTTATTTCACCCCATTTTATTGGTTTAACAGACTTTTTGAATGATTTTGTTCTATATTATGCTATTTCGATATATATTGAATTTATGTATATTTATGGAATTATTAGTGTTGTTCTATATTATCCTTCATCCTATTCACATAAACAAAACCACAAAAACTCATTCGTTCTATTGTGCACTGCTTGTTTGTCTCAATTTATTTTTTATTTTATTTTTTATTTTTTATTTTTGTTCGCACTTTTTTTTATAATGGGCTAAGATAATATAACTTGTTATCTACCTTCTCTCATTTTAATTTTAATTTATTTAATGTAGACTTTGTAAATTATTGCTGCAAATTGGAAGCTAAGGTTTCTATCTGGAAATTGATTTTTTTTGTGGAATTCTGTTCTCTTATTTTTATTCCTTAACATGCTAACAGGCTAAGACAAGATTAGGCTTTTATTTTTTGTAAATAAATCAGGCCACGGGCTAATATTATATTCGTGACAGATAACATGCTAAGGCTAGTCGGACACAATTAAATACAGGCTTGGCCGTTAAGATCAAAGTTCGGCTCGACTCGACCCATTAACATCCCTACTTGTGATTAAATAATATGATCACGCAATTATTTTTAAACATAAAAGAATTCAAATCCGTGAGTATTGGATGAAGGATGGGATAGGTCACATGATAATGATGGGGTCATCCCATCCGTCCATCTAATCATAGCGTGATGTCTGATCTGATTGATGATGTGGGTTCCACACACACACATGACAACAGAGTGTGCCATTACCCAAAATAGAGTGAAATAGTAGAGCTATTGCTTCTCTCAACTTGTTCAGCGAGTGACACCACATTGCATCATCGCCAGCCACCTCTTCACTTGATTTGTTCAATTGAGCTCTGTTAAGCTGCAGCTGGGCTTATATATATATATATACATATATGACTGTTATAACCGGATATCCGTTAGATATACACATATAGGATGATCTGGGTGTTTGGTGCGGCGACTTGCGCTACAGAGGAGTGCTGATCCTGATCCCTGAGATGCATTCAATGTGGGGCAGCTCTGTTCTGGATCCAATATTTTATCCGTCCGTTTGTTTGCCCACGAGGTTAGGATGATTCGGGTTTTGTTTAATCATATTCTTCTTCTTGTCTGGATTTCACCAGCGGTTGCGGATGAAGTGTCACATGAAAAATGCAGGGGAATGGGGACACGACCTATACTTGGCACTGGGCAGTGTTGGATGTACGCAAGTGGCGCACGCTCAGTTACATGAACCTAACAACAAGTTGCGTGTCTGCACCATTTTTTGTTAATTGCTCCCATTCACATGCACACTTACATCTTCAATTTCGCCTTTTGAGTACATTACATATTTTTTATTTTATTTTATTTTATTTTAATTAATTGGTGAAGCAGCTTCATGCCTCCATGTAAAAACCTAATGATGAATTTTTTAATTAAAAGCATGAATACTTTTTTTTGGGGAAAATTAACTCAAATGATAAATTTAAAAAATTTGCTACATGTAAATGTATCTGAAGAAAATCAACTTTATCCTTTTTAGTTTAAAAAAGGTAAAATATTTTTCTTTTAAGATGTAGTTTTTATATGGGAGTGGATTCTCTGATGTGAAAAAATATCATGTTATTTATTTGATCATAATCATTCATTGATGAATAGATAAGAGAGAGAAATATAAAATAAATTTAAATGAGCGATTATAATCAAATAACATGACGATGATTATTTTTAATATGAAAGAATCCACTTCCTACATGTTAATTGTACATAATGTCTCATTCACATAGAGAGGTTAGCCTGATTTTGATGAAGAGAATAAATTTGCAAAAAAATAAAAAATGGCAGAGAATGTTACGTGAGTTATGTACAAAAAAAACGAGGTGTGATCAGTAACATTTAACATTTTCCTTTCTGAAGAGCTTTTTCGCAGTCAAAATTAGGAGAGCTTTTTCGATATGACTTATTTTCCAAATTAGTAAATAATTACGACTTAAATGAGAAATACACAAAAAAACATTAATTTAAATGATATAAAAAATTTTGGAATTTGATACTCCTCGCTGTATTAAAAAAAATCCAAAATTAGGCAGAAATTGGAGAGAAAGAGTTTAGGTGGTGCGTGGTGTTAGTGTATTTAGGTATTCATGTTCCATGCAGTTTAACAGCACTTTTCCTTACTTTTGTAGGGTCACCATTTGTTTAGAGTCTTTTGACCACAACGTGGGCCCCTCTCTTTTGAAACATATCGGTTTTCCAAGCCAACTCACCTCCTCAGCAGGTAAGGTATTCCTTTCCCTGAAATATTTTTGGCAAGCAATGGCTATATTCGGTATTTCATTTAGCTTTGAGTTAATATCACATTTTTTCTTTATTTTGACGATGCTATTTATATGCATAAGTGCCATCAAGTGTTGCTTAGATTAGAAGAAGAAAAAACGGTCAAGGGTGAAAAGGTAACTGAAGCAGACAGAGAACGGCGTCAAAAGAGACGGGTAGAAATTGAACGCAAATGGTGTGTAATTCTATTTCACCAATTAAACTTAAAGGATTTAAAAATTATAAAAATTAAAATATTTAAAGTTTTAATATAGTAAATGATATATTTTTTATGAAAAAATGTAATTATCATGTTACATGAGAAAATAATAATCCTACAACCATCGATTTTTTAGCTATCCATTTTTTATTCTGGAAATAGTGAATCCCACAAAAATATATATATATATATATATATACACACACACGCAGGAAGTAAAAAATTTCTCTTAAAAATTAATCTCTTCTGTATTCCTTAACAAGTTTCTTTAGAGATTCTTTCATAGGACCCACTAAGAAAGCGTTACCAATAGGAACGATAATTGCAAGTTAAAGCGTGGAAATGTAATCATGAGTGGGTAGGATGGTAAAGACAAGCAAATAAAAAAGAGGGGGCAACTATAGTAAGAGGAATTGGATGAGTCAAATATGAGAAGCACAACTTAAGCATTTTCACGTCCGTATCTTTTCATCGTATATACGAATGCTGCCTCCATATCCAATTGCAAAATAAGTTACAAGTGACTGAGAAAGAAGAATGATTGAACCCAGTACAGTTTTCCTTATTCATTTTTCTTTTTCCTTCCTCTATTTAAATGACAGTATATATGTTGGTTGGTTTTCTGACGATGAATGACCTAAACTTTGGATCTTTTAGGAGTGGGGTTTGATGTCTTTTTTTACAAAAAAAAAAAATATACTTGTACAAAAAGAACTTGTATTATTTTTACACTTTATTTATTTGAGAAATAAAGAAAAAGAGAAAATAGTAAAATGTATATTTTTTATTTTATCATTTGAAATGGAAGGATGTTATAGATAATGTAATTTTTATCTGCAATATATATAATATACAGATAGAGAGTGAGAAATATGATTAATTTCCATGAAAAATAAAATGTAACATAAAAAACAAACTATTTGGCAAAAAAATTATTTTATTGCTTTTTAAATAAAAAATTACAAATTTAAGGTTGTTTTTAAAACAATTACATATTTATTGCACAATACTGCATCCAATTTAGGCATCACCGGTCACGCCTAACTAAGGCATTACCCAAGAGGCACGCCTAATTTAGGTGTCACTCGTCTGGTGTTGACACGTGTCATAAAAAATTAACAATTTAATCGTAAAACTTCTGAAGGCCATAATTTTTGATTTGTGTATCTGAATCAGGTAATTTTTTTATTACAAATAACTTTTCAAGATCTACGTAATGACATCTCATTTGACATATTTTATCTTTCGCAAATATAATTTGAATTTGCAACAACGAAACTTTTTATTAGTCGTGGTCTGAAATTAATGATGGTACCAAAGTGGATTATAAATAAGAATATTTTATTTTTTTTGATAACAAAATAAGAATACTTAATCTCATAGTAAAATCGATCTGGATCCTCTCATGTGAAAATTCACATGACCATGTCATGTGAGAAATCATAACCATACAAAGATGTCTCAATGGTAATAAAGGAGAAGAGAAAAAAAATGTTAAAATAGGTAGTTACGAAATCATACTTGTTGATTTACTTTTGTATAGTTGTGATCTTCCCACATGACCATATCATGTTTTTTTTCACACAAGAGGATCCATTTCCTAGTAAAATATATATTTTCTAACAAGTGTTTGAAAAAAATACAGTGTATAATATTATGTGAAAAGAAAGTGTCACAATATAAAAGTGTGTGAGAGATTGGTAAGAGGCAACAAAATTAATGTATTGCTATTTAAATAAAACTTACAAATTTATGGTTGTTTTCAATCTATTTAAATGGGAAAGGTTATAATTACTACATAATTTTCTTACTACTTGTTACTACCAAATCTTAACCGTTGATTTCCGTCAATCTAACGGTTGTGATTTATTGCAAATTAATAAATATGATCCCATAAATTACAACCGTTAGATTGACGGAAATCAACGGTTAAGATTTGGTAGTAACAAGTAGTAAAAAAATTAGGTAGTAAGTATAACATCTCCCTAATTAAATAATGATTTATTATTTTTTTTGTCATTGGTAAGAATGTAATGTTCTTTAAGTTGCATTAAAAAATGTAAAACTCTTGATATATTGCATTAAAAATATGTTCTTATGATGTGAAACATGCTTCGATAAGAAGGTTTGAGGTGAATTATACTACTATAGACGTTGAAGAATGCATTATTACAAACATATATAACACCTCAAACCCTCTTATCAAAGCATGTTTAACAGCATAAAGTCCACCAGAAGAATCTATAAGTCCCATGAAAATCCTGCAATTGGATGCCTCTTTGACATATTTCATATTTGATAATCCACCTTGATGCCTTCATTAATTTCAGACCACAACTTCTAAGATAAAGACTCATTTTGACAAATTTAAATTGGGTTTGTGAAAGATAAAATATGCCAAATGATGTGTCATTGCGTAGATCTCGAAAAGTTATGTGAAATAAAAAAAAATTAGCTGAATCGAATACCCAAGTCAAAAGTTATGGTCTTCAAAAAATTTAAGATTAAATTATTAATTTTTTGTGTTATGTGTCAATACTAAATGAGTGACGCCTAAATTAGGCGTGACTGTCTCTTCGGCGACGCCTAACTTAGACGTGAATAATGACATCCAACATGACACACTGCTATACACCCGCAAATATTTCCAAAACAATTATAAATTTATAATTTTTTATTTAAAATATAATATATTAATTTTTTTGCCCAAAATATTCAGATCTGTATGATTAGTTACGCACAGCCTTCGAGAAAAATCGAAGCTTATCACCTTAGTTGCCCCCACTTGGGTTACAAGCTTGAGCTACAAACATAAAACTTTCACTGACTGATGAATTGAAAAACAGAAAATATTGAAATTCAAACAAGTTTTTCAAAAAAATTGTAACTTTAAAATAAATTTGTTTTTGGGAAATATTATTCTCCTTTCACATGAGGTATTTTATCTCATTTTTTCTCGCTTCAATTTTCACACCCCCACCTTTTTTTTCATGTAATGAGTGCTCATTTTCTTTTTACCACACAAGATAACTATCTTACGTGGAAAGAGATTAATAAAATCCTTGATTTTTATGGTATTATAAGATTATAAATGAATTGAGATAAGTTGAATTAGACATATCTCTACGGTGGTGGAGCGAAAGAGAAGTTAGGGAGGATGATTGTCTCTTTCAATTTGGTACAAATCTTGTTTAAAATTCTATTTAAAACTTAAGAAAAATATAGTATAATATAAGTCAACTTCCTTCGATCTCGACCTTTCCTTTTTCAATTTTATTATTGCTCATATAAAAAATAAAAAAAAAATTGCCTCCGTCATTACTAAGCTTAACATCAAAACCCAATAAGAAATTGAATTTTGTTTTTCCTTTCCAATTTCGGTTTAATTTAAGCATACAAACTATTCAAATTTAATGACTAATATGTTAATTTATGAGTTAGACTCAAATATATAACTGAATAAATTATTTTTTACATATCTAAGTTGTTAAATTAATGAATTAGATAAAAAATCAAAATCAAGCACAAGCATATGTTAATTCAAATAAATAAATATATACAATTTTTCTATAGTTAATATAGATAATTTATACACATTGAGTTCAAGATGATATTGTTTTGAGACGATAATCAAGGAATTTTTATAATTATAATTTATTTCAGAATCATAATAGTCCTTTTCGTTATAATTTTTTAATTTTTCAACACAACACAAAATGACATCATTTTTGGAACAAATATAAATAATTTATCTACATTGTAGAAACATTAAAGCCTTCATTTATTATTATATTTGTCAATCTGAAATTAATGAGATTTGAATTTTATGCAAACTTATGTTTTTTTTTTAAGGGGTGCCTGCTTGAGTGTCGGTGTCGGTCACTTGGGTGAAGTTATCGCCCCACGTAAAATTTAATTTTTTGATTAAATCACATCTTGTGTTTTATGTATACTCAATTACATTGGGAAAAAAAGTTATTAGTAAAAATATTTGAAAAAGAATATTATTACCATGTTAACAGAATATTTGGCCTTGTCCATTACGTGTTAAGCAAAATACGGTAACGCGCCTAATATAATCGGAGCTAGAAAATTATTGGATTAATCCAATTTTATGTGGACTGTGAAATTTTTAAACATATAATTTATTTGATTAACAAGTTTTAAAAAACTTAAAAGTAATTTGTATTAAAATATTTTAAATTAATTATTATTGAAAATATATAAATATTTTTTTTCAGTAATTTTTAAATGAAAAATAATTAGTAGTTATTAACTTATTCTAGTTTCGAACTTGCGGGGCCGAGTCAGTCCATTGTGAGTCAATCCATGTCAAGTTCGATCAAAATTAGACTATATCAAAGCGTGTCAAATTTATTTAACTTTTTAAATTTTATCATCTCAACTCACATATTGAATCAAGCTATTTGGATTGACTTGTCATTTATTTTAAAACTTCTACTGGAAATTCATAATTTTTTGATTTAGTGATTTTAAAAAACATCAATGAGAAATTTTATTGCTTAAGTAGGTTGCTGGCAGGCAAGATGAGTGGTGCATATGTTTTCATGATTGGAGATATAAAAGGTAATAAAGTTAAAAAATTTGCTACATGTAAATGCATTTGAAGAAAATCAACTTTATCCTTTTTAGTTTAAGATGTAGCTTTTATATACATGTTAATTGTACATAATGTCTCATTCACAGAGAGAGGTTAGCCTGATTTTGATGAAGAGAAAAAATTTGCAAAAAAAAAAAAAAAAAAAAAAGTGCAGAGAATGTTACGTGAGTTATGTACAAAAACACGAGGTGTGATCAGTAACGTTTAACATTTTCCTTTCTAAACTGCAGTCAAAATTAGGAGACCTTTTTCGATATGACTTATTTTCCAAATTTGTAAATCATTAGGAATTAAAGAAAAATATACAAAAAGACATTAATTTAAATGATATAAATTTTTTTGGAATTTGATACTCCTCGCTTTATTAAAAAAAAAAAATCCAAAACTAGGCAGAAATTGGAGAGAAAGAGTTTAGGTGGTGCGTGGTGTTAGTGTATGCAGGTATTCACATTTCATGCAGTTTCCGCATTTTAATTCATATCTTATTGGGGAAGGATATTATAATAATTAAATTGAGTTATTATCATATTACTATCAATTAATCTCACTGTTAGATCAATTATGTTGATCCAACGGTTATATTTATTTCCATTTTTGTATGGTTATGATTCCTCATATTTAAAGTAAAAACATATTATGCCATTGATTGAACATACTATGCCATTGATTGAGGCAGGATCCTTTGACACCGGTGTCAAATTTGAAGTTTGACACCTCATCTGAGAGCTGTTAGATCAGAAAAGATCAACGACTTTGATTTGTAAGCATGTGACACCATTGATCTTTTCTGATCTAACGGTTCTCAGATGATATGTCAAACTTCAAATTTGACACCGGTGTCAAAGGATCCTGCCTAGAGGTGTAAATGGACCAGGCTACCGGTCAGGGGCCTCTGGCCCAGCCTACTTTTGGCATGGTCTAGCCCAGCCTACTTACAAAACGAGACAGGCATGGGCTAATTATAAAGTCTCCTTTAAAATCAGGTCACAGGCCTATTTTGTAAAGTCTGGCCCATTCTAGCCTAAATTTTTAAACAATTTTTTTTAATAAAATTTATTTTATATAATAAAGTTTAAGACTGCGATCTTTTCTTCCTTTTTGATACTTTTGGTCCACGTAAGCTGCGCTGTTTTGTTCCCCATCTCCAACCTTTTGGGTCCATGACTTTTATTAAAGTCATGGGAGTTGGGACCCATGGTTTTGAAATTTCAAACAGTAAAAGAAAAAATAAAGAAAGGAAAGGAGCGTGAGAGAGATAACAGACTAAGAACGAAAATAAATAAATAGAGAGAGAGACCGAGACAAAAGCGTCGCGCAGAGGAAAAGAAGAAGGGAAGAGGCTCCGGTGCGGTGCAGTGATACTTCATCGGAATAAGCTTAAATTTTAAGGGAGTGTTCGTGGTGTGTAGTAGCTTATAACTCACCGGTCATTTTGTGGTTTGAAACTCTCTAGAGCATAGATCTGATTTCTCTTTTTTAGAACTTATTTGGTGACATTTCTCTTTACTCTTTCTCTTGATTTCTTCTTGTTGATGATGTTGTAGGATTCCTATAAAGATAGAAAGAAAATCTGCAATATGTCTTTTGGCAGGCCAGGCTTCCTGGTTTTAAAAACAAGTCAGGCTCAGGCAAATATCTTAGTTTGTGGCAGACTGAGAGGTTGGGTCAGATTTAAAATATTCTATATGAGCCTAGTCTATTTATGCTAAAACCTGACTTGACCTGGCCCATTTACACCCATAATCCTGCCTCACACACGCACACACATATATATATATATATATATATATTTCTCATATATATATATATATATTTTGATATATATATATATGAATTAATGAAGGGTATTTTTGTAATTTTAATTATTTTTATATCATATACATTTTACTGAAATACCCTTCATTAATTCACCTAAAATTACATAAACACCCTTCATTAATCAAAACGACGTAGTTTTGGGGCTAGCCGGAGATAAACTTATCTCACGCTGCTTGAGAAATGTTTACCCCATATATATATATATATATATATATATATATATATATATATATATATATATATATATATATATATATATATATGGGTTTGCACTCATCATTTAACATGACACAAAAAAATTCTCACAAACACAACATTTTGTGGGATCCACACTTTTTGAAGCAAAAAAAAGAGAGAGTAAGGCATGCAAAAGGAATCTCTATAACATTACACAATCACTTTTTCTATAACATAACTCTTATAAAACTATATATATATATATATATATTTGAGGCAGGATCATTTGACACCAGTGTCAAATTTGAAGTTTGACACCTTGTCAGAGAGCCGTTAGATCAAAAAAGATCATCGACTCTGATTTGTAAGCATGTGACACCGTTGATCTTTTCTGATCTAACGACTCTCAAATAAGATGTCAAATTTCAAATTTGACATCGGTGTCAAAGGATCCTACCTATATATATATATATATATATATATATATATATATATATATATATATATATATATATGGGGCAAGATATTCTTACACCGGTATAAGAATTAGAAGTCTTACACTCAACCTTGACCATTGATCCACTTGTATTCAATGGCTCACATTGTTAAAAAATTTGAGCCCTTAGATATAAGTGGGATCAATGGATAAGATTGATAGTATAAAATAATCCTGACCCTATATATATATATATATATATATATATATATATTAGTAGATGGTCTCTGTTTTATTAATTAAGAATGTATTTATTAATTAACCGACAAAGAGGAAGGAAGAATAATAGTAGAAGTATAGAAGTCAAAGTTAGGAATTCAAAGTTGAAAGCACAAGGACCAATGAGTCGATGGAGCAGTAAAATCACATGGGAGCCATCAGCCCATGCTGGATAGGCACCCTCCCTCTTTTGGTTTTCGCTTCCTTTTAAATGTCCCAAATCCTTTTTTCATTTTTTGGAACCATAAAAATACCCCAACTCATATGTAATAAGATCTAAGGTGGTGTTTGGTTGGGAGGGATTTTGGAGGATATGTATCTTTCTCAAGTATGGCTTTTAAAAACACCATATTTGTTTCAACATATTTTTTCAAAAACCCATCTATCCAGGAAGTATGGATTTATGAGAAACATAGATATCCGCACTGTTTAAAAACCCAATTTGAAGGTGGGATTTTCGGAAAACCGGTTATCTCACCTTTAATGCACTGTTGATTTCATAAAGCTACCTAATTTTCCCAGTAAAGTTTTTCCCAACCAAACAACTTTTTTTTACATTTTTCTATCTATTTCACTTTATCCATCTTTCCAATCATTTCTCCATCTATTACATTTTCCTACTATTCTAAAAAAAATTCTCATACCAAACACCCCGTTAGTGTCTGTTATGTTTGCATAATTTTCAGAGGCCGAGGGAATACCAGTACTCTACTAGACTGAATAACAATAATATTTGCCTTGCTTCAAAATTTTCAATGCTTAAAATATTTAAAATAGTGAAACACATTCTTAAAGATGTAAATATAGGGTTTGCAATTTCTCATGTTGCATGAAAAATACAAATTTTCCTACAGAGAGAAAAAGGGAAGGGGTCCGTCTTAAAGAAAAAATAAAAAAATAAAAAATAAAGAAGTATTGACACGAATATCGAAGTGAGAATGGTAGAAGAGGAGATTTCTCATGCAATATGAGAAATCTTTTTCCCTGTAAATATATTGTGAAAATAAATAAATAAATATGATAATACCAATAATACTCCACTGCCACAGTCTGTGTCTTCGTGCTTAGGAGTAAGGACCAAGTAATATATTTATTTATAGGGTACAATAATTTCACGATTCTTAAGAGTTAATAGGGGAATCTTCACTTCCATAGGCTGCTTGCTGCCACTGAACTCTTCTAATTACTTGTTGACCAGGAGTAAATTAATCTCTAACTTATCGATTACACAATTGAAATCATTAATTTGATCGACCATCTCGTAATTGATAATTAAACTATAAGGCCAATTCTTTAGGATAAGCACAATTCGAGATGTGATATACCGTAAAAAAATGCCATTTATTAAGAGGAATTTGTTAAATAGTTTTAAATGACAAGTGTCGTACGCTTTCATATTATATTGGTCGTTGAATTTAATTTAGATGTAATAATAATACAAATAGTATAATTCAGTAAACAATGAGGTGATGTATAGTTTTTTTTTTTTAACAATGTTGGTTCGGAGGTTTAACTTTTTATGCTATGTAAATTTTTAAATTTCTTTATCGCTCAAGTACTCATAATGGCTTCTATAAATTTAAAATTGTGGTAGAAAAATTTAAATTAGTTTTTTTGTCTGTTGCAAATTGCCCATAATTGAAAGATGCTTTTGAAAAAAAGAAGTTAAAAAAAAAAATATGCTGTTGAAAACAGAAGGCCAGAAAGAGGATAATAATTAAATGAGGAGGATATTTATGCTATCACATTTTTTCACTATCAATTTTCTCTTTTTAATATGATAGTAGAAAAAAAAAATAGTAGGAATATCCTATCTCTCATTAAATAAAATAAAAATTCCTGGTTGCTTTATTTATTGCATTCCTTTGAGCTATAGCCATAAATTGCGGAACATGTGTTTTTGCGTCTCTTTAAAATTGAATGGAATTTAGTACCAATTGCCAAGTCCAGCTGAGAGCAAACCAAGGAGGCAAGGACAATTAATTTCATAAATAGGTCCACATTCCAATCAAGAGGTTGTAGGCGGACAGAGACCCTAAATTCCGAGTCTCTGTTTCAAAGTTGCAAGTAACCAAACCCATTATGGATGAATTGAATATTATATTGGGAAACACTATTCGTAAATTCGTTATTGAAACACTAGACAAAATGGTTCATCACTGAATACTAAGCAGGAATCGTTTTGATAATTAATCACGAGTATTAATCAATGCTATTATATATGCAAACATTTTCTCTTTTTTCAAAAACTTTTTAACATTCTTTCTTTAATTCAATGGTGATTAGTTGGTCAGTTGGTAGTAGAAAATTTTGATAGTAATATCCATCCTCATTAATCAATGCTATTATATATGAAATACGTGAGTTGGTCATCGTATCTTTCTTAATGAAAGGACATTTTAGTTTTTCTTTTATTTGAAGATTTTTTTAATATATACTTAATTTTATGCATTTTTTTTTTGTGAAAGTAATTTTATGCATTTTAATTTGTAGGATTTACTCCTTTTTTTTATAGAAGAATAAATCTAAGGATAAAGGATTTCTTCAGAAATAAGTTATCTCCGTGACCTTAAAATGACATCGTTTTGAATGAAAATCAAGGTATTTTTGTGATTCTAATATATTAAAGGGTTATATTGGTCTTTATCATTATAGTTTTTGTAATCTTATAAACACAAAATGACGTCGTTTTAAGCTCACTAAAGATAACTTTATTTCCAGTGACTAGAGAAATATTTTTCTCTAAATTTAAATAGGGTTAGACATCAATATCTCAATCAGAGAAGACCCTCAACCTCTTTAAGAATTTCCGAAGAGATTATATATCTCACACCAACAAAGTCCTCACATTGGCCAGCGAGTTTTGAACTATGTCCTTACGAAGTAAGGGTGGACTGAGGGGGGTCTAGGGTGGGCGGCCGCCCCCTCCAAAATTTGTAGAAATTTTTCTAACATAAGTATAATGCAAGAAACCTCTATTTTTTTCTCTATTAATGTGAAATAGTTTTCTCCCACGCAGAATTTATAGAGCTTTTTTATATTCTCAGGTCATATATCTATTGAAACTCCTCTAACTCTGAATGTATTTTTTCCCTCATCGAAAGTTGACGAAATTAACAAAAATAAAAAACAATAAGAAAGAGTGCAGTTCAAATTCTTGTTGGCGCAGACCTGGTGGTAACAGTTAGCATATGAAATTAGTTTTAAATTATGGAGAAAGATCTATCTATAATATATATATTTTTTACAAATTACTCTAATAGTCTGTTTGGATCCTCTTATTTTTAAGTTAGAAGCTACTTATAAGCTAAAGCTAAAAAAAGAGTTTAAAAAAAAAAAGTTAAAAGCTGTTTGGTAATTACAAAAAAAAAATAGTTTAAAAGTTACTTAAAAACACATATTTTAAGAAAATTATATCTATATCTATCTATATAACTCTTCATTTTAAAAAAATAAATACATAATTCAAGAAAAACAGGAAAGAGCTTAAATTTTTTTTCTTCCCAAAAACTTTTAGCTTTCGACATTTTTCTTCATTATAAGAAAAAGAGTCTTTCATTATAAAAACTTTTCTCAAAACATGTTTGCCCTGGTTTATGTTTACAATTAGGGGTGTTCAAAGTGTGGTTGGATCAATTTTGGAAGTAAAAATCATCCGATCCAATCCCTTTGGCTTGATCAGGTAATCATCCATTCGGTTTGGATTGGATTGGATCGGTTTTCGGTTTTTTGAAAATTCTAAAATTTGTTTCATGATTATTGTGCAAATAACATCT
The DNA here is from genome assembly GCA_032173675.1 of Gastrolobium villosum. Classification (NCBI taxonomy): domain Eukaryota; kingdom Viridiplantae; phylum Streptophyta; class Magnoliopsida; order Fabales; family Fabaceae; genus Gastrolobium; species Gastrolobium villosum. The sequence continues at coordinate 669,999 of JAVKPL010013618.1, read as the reverse complement.
TTTGTCTATATTGGCTTTGTAATTCTTTTTGTTTTTAAATACTAAAGCATCAGTAAATGATAATATTTTCTTTTTTTGGACAATGAGATATGAAGCTCTACATAGATGAAACTTTGTTGATGAGATGTGACTAGGTTTTTTCTTAGGGTTAATTGATGAATTAATGGGTCTTAGGTTTAAAAAAATTTGGGCTATGATTGGGGAAAGACCCAAGTAGGTAGAAAAAAATTAATATATTGGATCGGTTTGGATTGGATCGGTTTTCATCTACCAATCCCAAAAACCGATCCAAACCAAACCAATTAAAATTCACTATTTTTTTTCTTCGGTTATCGGTTTTTCGGTTCGGTCACCGTGGTTTGAACCGGTTTAGATCGGTTGATGAACACCCCTACTTACAAGCAGCTTCTAGATTAAAAAAGAGAGGATTCAAATAGGCACAAATATTTAATTATTCATATTTTGGCCTCCCATATATTATGTTTGAAGAGAGGATAAATGTTTAATTTTTAGTCCCTACAGGAAAAATTTCTGGGTCCGTCACTGTTAGGAGGTATAGATCAAACTCTAAGCCAACTGTGCCCACCTTTGTTGGCATTACTTTTTTATTTTGCACTCGAATTACATTGATATAAGCATTTGTTGATTCTCAGATTATAGAAGATAATTTTTTTCTCATACACAAGTATAAAAGTGTATACTACCCTTTTTTTTTCAGATGATCTCATCTAGACCCCATATTTTTATGTATATATAAAAAATTATTTTATTTCCAAATGCAAGAGATATTAAGAATAAATATATACTAATATTGGGTTAACGCCAAAAGAAGCTCTCATATTTAGTATCCCAAGTAGCTCTTAGAAAATGGTGACGAATCCTCAAAAATCTTACTTTTCATCTGGTCGTCCATCCCCTCCCCATAAGGTCAAAATCACATGCTCTCTACTCCGTTGAATTTGGGTGGATATACAACTTTTTTCTGTAGTACTTCTGACTTCTTGTCTCCCAAAAGCTCGAAGAGATATTCCAAATTAAATTAGAGAATCTTATCATGCATCATGAGATAAATAATACATATATGTTCTGTTCTCTCTAGTTCTTAAATAATTAATGATTTTATTTTATAATGAAAAAGATACATATCAGCGATTTAATATATACATCGTTTAAGAAAAAGAAAAAGACTTGATCACAATAACTAATTAAAAAAAGAATCCGTTAAAAAACATTAGATCTATCCTATAATTCCTCTTGAAAATGTACACGTTTTTTTTGTTATTTAAGTTATAATATAAATGCTGCGACGGTGCAATCATAAAAAACAAAAAAAATGCATAAAAAATACTCAAAGCTGAAGCTATTGTGACTGCACATGCACTTTAGTATATGTTACCACAGTAAGTCCAAAATGTGATCAGTAAAAAAAAGCTAATACTTGTGGTCGTGTTTTCAGAGCCTGGGTTTGGAATGTATCTATGATGTTTGAAACTCGTAACACAATTATTTAAGGACTAAGGTACGAGCTAGCTGAAACAGCAACGTTAACGGCGATGGTAAATGTGATGCATGGGTGTGGGTGTGGGTGTGGGTGTGGGTGTGGGTGAGTCAGTGAGTGAGGGTGATTTTTGATGAAGAATATCTTTGGTAAGATATTCTCCGCGCAACACGAAGTATATTAGGCCCTACCTCTGCTGAGTCTAAGCCTGCCACACTAACAATTCTGCTCCCTCCATACACGCATTTCAATCTTTTTCCTTGTCCTTTTTTCTTTCTTTCTTTTTTTTTTTTTTTTTTTGGTAATTTTCCTTGTCCTTTTATTCCCCATTTTTTTTCTCCTCCAGTTATGGCTCAGAGATTGTTCTGCTTTCGCTGCGGATTTGTGAAAGTTCAAAATCAAATGCCATTACCTATTATAATTACTGATTTGTATATTTTTAAGTGACAAATGTTTTTTTTTCATAAAAAATATATATATATTTTTAAGATAAGTTGATGGTTTTTTTTTCTTTCTAAAGCTTGCCTAAACTTGTTCGTAAGCGTAATAAGAATCAGGCTATCATTTCTTTCTCAAGATCTTTAATTGGTAAATTATCTTGCAATGTGTTGTTATGTGTACATTATATTAAGAGTTTTATAAGAGTTATGTTATAGAAAAAGTGGTTGTGTTATGTTATAGAGATTCGTTTTACGTGCCGGAATTTTATTTTTTTTGCTGCGGGCCCCACAAAATGTTGTGTGTGTAGAAAATTTTTTGTGGTCATATTAAATGATAGATGATAAACCTTTACTTTAAATTTACATATACAACTAATGATAAATTTGCTGGCGAAACACTAACTATATATATTTGGAGTAAAACTTGTGCTTATAATGTAATAGAAAAACAATACAAATGGCGAACGTCATACCTCATAATTTAGTTTTGGGCATAAATAGTAGGGAGAGGAACCTTTGAAACTGAGAATTTACTCAAAGGATGAGGGAGAAGAGACTGAACCTCAGAGTTTCTTCACTTTTGATGGGGATGAAAAAATACTACGTACCAAAAGTATCTCTGGGCTCCAACAAAGGGTTGATTAGATACATTGGGGAATCCAAATTGAACACCGATCACTTTTGGATTGAGGGGTGGAGGTTTGTTACTCGTATATCATAATTTGTGCTAGTAGGCAAAATTGAAAAAGAAGAAGAAGAAGGAATAATTACAAAAATGTATTTCATAATAAATAGTAGAATTTGGTTAACATCAACACCTTTAAGAGATATGCGTTTAAAAGTCATGTTCAAAGTTAGATAAATTTATCTTTTATATACATATAAAAATTTATGAAGCTCATTTTTTTTTTCTTCACATGATCTCATATAGATCTGACACATTTTTTAAGTATGTAGGAGATAATCGTATCTTTTATAACATGAGAAACATCAAACCATTAAGATATTGATTAAAAATAAATAAATTATTAAATAAAAAATAAATTTGTTTATACTATAATTTTTAAAATTATATATATTTAATTATATATATATATATATATTTAAATACTTAAAAAATAATAAATAATACCATATGTTTTAATAATTATTTTAAAAAATAATCAATTAAATATTAATTTCATAGATTTTTTAAAATATTTAACATGTTATATGTCATCAAGATTGTCTAATTAAAAGTAATATTATAGATGTATAAAATAAGTAATATTAGGTTAAAATTTTAAATTTATACGTATTATTCATATATAAATTTACGTTACCATTTAATAATATTTATATAGAATTTAACAAGATAAAAGATGTAATTTCTTAAAGGGTTTATTTTTTCTGATGTTATTTTAGATAACTTTATCTAATTTTCATCAAAAAAACGTCATTTTCGAACGGAAATCATGGTATTTTTATAATTTTAATTTATTTCATGATTACAATAGTCTTTATCACTCTAATTTTTTAATTTTTTAACCCAAAACGACGTCGTTTCGATGAACATTAGATAAAGTTATCTAAAGTAACATCGGAAATTTTTTTCCATTTATTAAATAATAATATGATTAAATTTACAAAAATAGTTTAATAAAATTAAACGTGATATTAAATACATTCTATGGTATTAAAATAAGAGTTAAGTTATATTATTATTTTTTATAATCATTTTAGTCTTGAAAAAGCTTGTTTAATAAAAAGGCCGTATGTCATTTTCACAAGACCTGTCTTATAAGCCTACAAGCCGGCCTATATTATACTATTTATTTTAAATAAAATAAGTATGCCTTAAAGAAAAAAGAAAATATATGAATTTAATCAATTGCAATTATTTATAACTTAATTATATTTAATAGAAATCTGAATTTATTTCTTATATAGGAGGAACCAATATCTCAGCATGTTAGATTATGTATATGAATATATTAAAATATTTTTGGGAGAGATTATACTTACTACTACAAGCATCATGATGTATTTGTTGGATTCATGTAGTTATTTTAATTTACGTAGTATGGATTTGTTTGTTGGATATGAAGTAATATATGTTATTTAGTTTGAGCATTTTGCTTTTGAAAAAGACTTAAATGCAGATTGTATGAGTTTTGTTGTGATTTATGATTCTGTTTGGACGTTGAAATTATGATTTTTGGTTTAACAACAAAATTTGAGTATTTTGTAAAGTTAATTCATGGTTCTGCTTGGAGGTTAAAAGTTAACAGGCCAACGGGTTAGGCCATTCCATTTGTTTTTATTATAAACGGGTCAAATCAGGCTAACAGTTAGACTCATACTAAGCTTGGGTCAGACCAAATTGAATTTTTTTTACGTATGCCTGGGCTTTTCGGGACAAAGCTTGGCCCAACACAGCTCACTTTCACTCCTAGTTCTCATTCAATATTATTATTTGATTATTAATTTAATTTGATTTATTATATAATAAATAATAATAAATTATAAAGAAAAAAATATTAAATATCCCTCCAAATATAAACGTGAACAAAATTTTGAATATATTTATAGGGTTTATTATTTATCATTTAATATGATCACAAAAATTTTCTTACAAACACAATATTTTATGGGGCCCACAGCAAAAAATAAAAATAAAAATCTGACACGTAAAATGAATCTCTATAACGTAACAGAATCACTTTTCTTAAAATATAAATCTTATAAAACCCATATTTATAAGGAAGTTTTTCATTGCTCTACAGTCTACTTTTAAGTGGGTCGTTAGACATACAGTAAAATTTTCATTTTTACTAGCAGTCGTCACTCGTCACACCCAGCAGGAAAGAGTTCCCGTACAGAAGGCCTATGGAAAGAGAAAATGTTCGTCGTGGCACGATGCACGAGGGCTTCCTTCCCAACCGTATACAATACAGGCACAGTTTGGAAAAATAATTTGGAGAGCATGGCAATCATAATCTTGTATGTGTGAATTAATGGTGATAAATGAAGAGAAAGAAAAAATATAAGGATAAAAAATTACATAATCATCACCATTAATTTAATTATTAATGATTAAGATCCTTTCAGATTATATGATCAGATATGATCATGTTAAATTACACAAAATAATTAGTGATTACGAACTATAGGGTTCTTGGCGTCACGCGCGGAAACGACGGTGTGCTTTGCTGTGCTAAGCGAGTGTCAAGTCATTTTATGTCAGAAACTGACAGTGGGTATGGTAAGGATTTTGCATTATTTGCATCAGCCAGCCTTGTATTGTCATGCCTTTTTTTTTTTGTCTCCCCTCTGTCTTCATGAGTAGTCAAACCCTTCTTCAAATACTTAATTGATTATCATTTTTTCCTAATGTTTCTGTCTTTCTGTCCTTAGTAATACATGACAACAATTTGCAATAGTGGTTTGATAAGTATAATAATCGAATAAGTTTCCATACGAATATTGATTATACAAAATAGAATCATTGAAGTAGAACTAAGATGGCAATTTGTTAGCAAATAGCAATCATGTAAACTTGGTGGTTGTGCTTGTGTATCCTGGTGGCAAGTAGAAACTCCCTATAGCATATTGAGTTCAAAAATATGTTAATTGTTAGATGAATTTAATAACTAAAAATGATACTGATGTCCATCATAATATAATACGTAATAGTGTTGTATAATTAATATTGCTGAATTTTTAATACGCAATTTAAAAATGTGCAAAGCTTTTTTTATGTCATGAAAATTGCTAGCGGGACACGGCTTCAACTGGCAAGTGTGGTTATTGGATTAATTTTTTTGGGCCAACACCAAATTCATGGTGTGTGCATAACTTTTACTGCAAAAAGAAGGATAAGGTTCACCGGTTGAGGTCTACAATTAGGGGTTTGATGTTTGTTATATTGAATGAGATAAAATTATTTTTTACACATACATAAAAGTATATAGAGTTCATATGAGGTTATATCAAGAGATGAGAGAGAAAGAAAAAATATGAGTCTTACATATTTTTATATATGTGTAGAAGATAAAATTATCTACCATGAAAAATATTAATTCCTGTAACTATATAGTAAAACAAAAGGTAATATTACTGCAGCGCAGAGAATGAAGTAGAACCGTAGTTCATTGGTCCCATAAGTTGAGTGCTTAGTGCAAACTATATTACTTATAAACAAAGTATTCAATAAACAAACAGTCTCGCGGCTAATGGTCCTAATCTACAAATTATAGCTATCAAAAAACAATGGTTAATATTCTAAATCAGGTAAACCCAGCATTTGATAGAAATTCAATCGTCAAAAAAAAAAAAAATTATATATATATATATATATATATATATATATATAGGTAGGTATAGGTAGGATATTCATACTATCAAAAATTCTTACTACTACTCCACTACCACTCTAATCACCGTTGGATTCAAAAGTTGTTTTTCTTTTCTCTCTCTTCATTCAACTTTTTCTCTAATCCAATGGTGATTAGGGTGGTAGTGAAGTGGTAGTAAATTTTTTTGGTAGTATGAATATCCTATCTCATGTATATATATATATATATATATATATATATGAAAAAAAAAATCAGTCACTGGACCGTCCAGTGCACTTAATTCTCCCGCGAGAACTTAGTGCGCTAGTTCTTCATGTGTTCTCCCGTGAGAACAAAGTGAAAATATTTACTATAACTTTAGTGCATTGAACCGATTTTTACATCCAGTCACTATACACTCACTAAAAAGCCGTTAGAACAAAAAAGATCAACGACTAATTTGCAAGCATGTGGCACCATTGATCTTTTTTGATCTAACGGCTCTCAGATGAGATGTCAAATTTCAAATGTGACACCGGTGTCAAAGGATCATATATATATATATATATATATATATATATATATATATATATATATATATAGTTTTATGTAAGAGTTATGTTTACACTAATCTTGACCATTGACCCAGTGATCCAATGTGTTATATTTAAAATTAGAGCCCTTAGTTTAATTGGGATTGCGGACAAGATTAGTTTTACACTGGTGTAAAATGATCCTAACCCATATATATATATATATATATATATATATATATATATATATAATATGAGTTTTATAAGAATTATCTTGTAGGAAAAGTGATTGTGTTATGTTATAAGATTCGTTTTGCGTGCTATATATATATATATATATATATATATATATATAGGGTTTTATAAAAGTTATGTTATAAGAAAAGTGATTTTGTAATGTTATAGAGACTTATTTTGCGTGCTGGAATTTTGTAATTTTTTTTTGCTGCGGGCCCCACAAAATGTTGTGAGTGTAGGAAAGTTTTTCTGGTCATGTTAAATGATATATGATAAACCCATATATATATATATATATATTGGTTTTATGTTTGTTATGTTAGATAACCTAACTCCACTTTCTTACACACACAACAAAGAGGGGAGAGAAAGTGAAATGATGAAAGAGAAAAATAAATATGTGGACCCACTTCTTTGATGTGTGTGTACGAATGTGGAGTTACGTTATGTAACATAACAAACATAAATCCTGTATATAGAAGGCTTGATGTTTCTTATGTTATAGGAGATAAACACATAAAAATGTGTGGGACCCATGTAGAGAGAAGATGAATAAAAAAATATGAGCCCTGTATATTTTTCATATTTGTTGTAGGAGATAAAATTTATCTTCCCACAACATAAAAAACATCAAATTAAATCCAATATATATATGGGAAAAAATATTTATGTTCTAGGAAAATTCTTAGGTCATGTCATAGAGATAACCAATCGTATGGTCCACTATTTTTAAAATAAAATAAAAAGTTAAAGAATTGATGGGCCCACTTTTACATGTGTGTACAAAAATTGGTTGTGTCATATAAAAGGAAGAAAACATTACCCTATATATATATAGGAATTCTATTTTCTCATGTTGTAGGGGATAGTTATCTCCTACTATAGACACATAATGTGGTGGGGGCCACCATTTATTAAAAAAGGAAAAAAAGAAAAATGATGACACAATTTTTGATGTGAGACAACATAAGAGAGTTATCTCATGTAAAATGAGATAATGATTTCCCATATCTATATGAGTTTAATATTTTTCATATTGTGAAAAGATAAATTTTATCTTCTACAATGTACATAAAAATGTGTGGGGCCAATGGGAGGAGAAAAGTTAGAAGGAGAAAATATGGGTCTCACACTTTTTATGTATCTAGGAAATAAACTTTTCTTCCATAACTTAAGAAACAATTAGACAAACACACACAGATAGATATATATATATATATATATATATATATATATGGGCAGAATATTTTTACAGAAAAGTTAGAAGGAGAAAATATGGGTCTCACACTTTTTATGTATCTAGGATTTTCTAAATTTCTAAAAGTGTAAGTAATGATTAATTAATATAACTTTCTAAACTATAACCGTTAGATAGACGGAACAATTAAGAAATATCAATTATATATATATATATATATATATATATATATATATATATATATAGGGGTAAACATTTCTCAAGACAAACACACACATATATATATATATATATATATATATATATATATATATATATATATATATATATATATATATATATATATAGTATGCGAAACAACACTAAAACCCGGATGAACTACTTTGTCTGTTTTCGAATCTATGCTTAATGAAAAATATTATGGGTTATATTTATCTCATTTAATATGAGATAATCCATTTTCCTACACACACATAACAAATGTGAGTCTCACTTTTATTTTTCCCTCTCCAATCATTTGTAATTTTGTTTCATAGAATGTAGAATGTAGATAAATCTAATTATCATTATTTAAGTCTGATTAAACAAATAATATTATGTATACAAATCTTTAAAAATAACCGTTTGTTTCTTGAATGATGTCATTTTAGTATTTACAATTTTTGTAATGACCCGTTGAGTAACAGTGAAGCTTCATTTTTGCTAGTGACTCAAATCAAAGGGTTTGTTGGCGCTTTGTAGACCTTAATAGAGATATTTAATAGACAAAGTTCTTTCACATGAAACCAGGCCCCAGCAAACCAATTCAATGATTATCAGTAATAATTAATATTAAATCACGTGTGAGCATATGAAAAAGACTGGGACTGCATAGTGCTCGGAAATGCATATGGCTGGATCTATCCACTGCCATGGGCCCATACCGAGTTATAATTTAGAGAATGGTTTGTCAAGAATGATGGCAGTTTGTGCAAATGGGAAGATGGAAAGTGATATGTGGGAGACCAAGAGTGCTCCCAACAGTTCCTGTCATTACGGTAAAAAGGTAGCTAGTTTTGACTTTCGGTTCATCTTTTTGTTATTTATTGATTAGGTAAGGTGTGTTTCATTTTTAAAAGACGTTAAATTATATTATTTTAAGAGAGAAAAAGAAATAGATAAAAGAGAAGAGAGTTGACAAAAAAAATAAAACCATCTCACAAAAAGTGAAAGGATATAAGTTGTGTCGTTTAAAAGGATAAATAATTTTCCCTTATTGATTATTATATTTATTAAGGAAAAATATTTTTTCATATAATAAAAAATTGCTTTTCTCATGTTGTCAATCATCAAATTTCGCACTATTTTTTTTTAAACAAATAATAAGTCTCATCACTTATTATATTTATTTTGGATTCGCTTTTTCTGCAGTTATTCCAGATAACTTATCTCCAGTAAGTCCAATACAACGTCATTTTAGGCAGAAATCATGATATTTTTGTAATTTTAATTTATTTCAGGATTATAATAATCTTTATTTTTTTATAATTTTTTAAAATTTCAATACCAAAACAACGTCGATTTGGGAATAAATGCAGATAACTTATCTGCATTAACTGCAGAAACATTTTTCCCATTTAGGATTCGCTTTTTCTGCAAATAAGTTATCTACAGTAAGCTCAATACGACATTTTGGGACGAAAATCATGGTATTTTGTAATTTTAATTTATTTCAGTGATATAATATTATTTACATTTATAATTTTTTAAGATTTCAATACCAAAACGACGTCGTTTTGGGGATAAATGCAGATAACTTATCTGCAGTTAATGCAGATAAGTTATCTGCATTTATCCCCAAAACGACGTCGTTTTGGTATTGAAATCTTAAAAAATTATAAATATAAAGACTATTTTAACCCTTAAATAAATTAAAATTACAAAAACACTATAATTTTTGCCCTAAAACGACGTCATATTGAGCTTATTGCATATAACTTATATGCAATAACTGTAGAAAAAGTGAACCCTAACAAAATTTCTCACACATTTTCTTTCTTTTTTTCAAATAAGTACAAATAACGTGTAAAAAAAATATAGGGAAAACTTCACTATGACCCTTTGTGGTTTATGTGTGGATCATTTAGCACCATGTGATTTGAAAATTATCACTTACATCCATTTAACCACTTGAATGACTAATAGACACTCATCATATAAATTTTCAAAAACAAAACACTAAATTAAAGATGAGTTGTCAAAAAGACCCTTAATTAAAATAAAATCATAATATATTAAATAAAATCAAAAATACCCATCTTCTTGAATCAGTTTCCCTAACATATCTTCTATTTCTTTTTTATTCAATATTTTTTCGTTATATCTTATTCAATCATCTTCCATTCCGTTTTGATCATGAAACTAAACAATGAAAGAGCAAACCTAGATCCATGCCACAACACATTCTATGGTTGGTTGTTAGGTGAATTTGATATTTTTGAAGGAGATATGTAAAGGTGGATACCACTTGTCGTGGCTCGAGAGGGCATACCTATGCTATTATGAAAGATTCATCAAATGATTCTCAAAGTTGGGTGTTAACTGAAAGTGGCTACTTTTGGAAATTGGGGGACAACGAAAGACCACAATAATAAGAAAAACATTTCATATGAAGACATCCCCAACATGCTGGCTTACAGATTTGGGCTGTCTTGGTTATATGTGAAGATTTTTTTTGGATGATATGTTATTTGTGAAGATCAATGCGAAGAGGGGAAGAGTTACAGTGTTATCAATGAATCCAATGGTCAAATCTAATGTGATCACCAAAAATAACAAATTAACCTAACGACCAACATTAGAATGTGTTGCGGCATGGATCTATGCCCTTTCACCGTTCAGTTTCATGATCAAAATGGAATGGAAGATGATTGAATAAAATATAACGAAATAGGATTGAATAAAAAAGAAATAGAAAATAGGTTGGGGAAACTAATTCAAGAAGATGGGTATTTAATATATTATGATTTTATTTTAATTAAGGGTATTTTTGACAATTCATCTTTAATTTAGTGTTTTGTTTGCGATGAATATTTTTGACATTTTATATTACGAGGGTATTTTAGTTATTCAGGGGATTAAATGACATACTGTGAAATCACAATGGATGTAAATGATAATTTCTAAATCACAAGATGCGAAATAATATACACATAAAACACAATGGGTGAAAGTGAAGTTTTCCCAAAAATATAATATGTCATAATCATCTTCCTTTGTATTACGAATTCAAAATTTGATGCGTTGTTATTGAAAAAAAATTCGTTTGATAATATATTGACGTGTCATATAAATAGAAGACTTTTCAAGTAATAATTATAATGACTAATTTTCTTTAATAATTTAATAATATATAGTTAAACGACGATGTGAAAAAGTTTATGGGAAAACATTTTCTCATGAGAATTAAATTATCATGTTGTGATCTTTTGATTTGCGTGCAATTTTTTTTTCTCTTTTTAATAAATTTGGGATCCACCAATAGTTGAGTCACAACATGAGAATTCAATTCTCATGTAACATGAGAAAATCAAACCCCAAAATTTATATTTATAATAAAACGAAATTAATTTGTTTATGTAATTATTCTCATGATGTAATGGGGAAGGAAACATTGCATTTCATGGAAAATAAAAGGAGGAGGAAAAAAGAGAGGAAAGTAATGGGTTCAATCATATGGGCTTTGATTTAACCAAAATAGAAATAGAAAAGGACGCGCCTTTTTTCAGTGATTTTGAAGACACACGAGAAAGTTTGGGCCAATATGTTCCAATATAAAAAATAAAAATCAAATCAAATGTCACAATTACAGGATGATGATGTAATCAAAGTTGTGTTGTACACATAAATTAAAGGAAGAAGGAACAGCTCGAAATTTTAATGATTTGTAAAGATTAAATATTAAGAAAAAAAAATTCACATAAAAAAGTAACTTTACTCTAAAACTAAATTGCTTGAGTTGTTACATTAACTGCTGTTACTTAGTTTATAACATTAGAAACCATTTTTTAAGCCATCTTTTTGTTTTTTTAATTATTTAACAACTTCGACGCAAAAATACTTACTTTCCCTCTTACAGATGATATTTAAAATCATTTCTAATTTATTTTAATAATTTATTATATAAAAGTAATTTTTTAATACAATTCGAACAAACGAGATAGTTAACATATCTAATCATAAAATTGACTTTATTATCATTAATCTTTTTTTATATATAAAAGTATGCATATAATTAATTATTGAATAATATTGTTGGCCACAATTAGTTCAAACATTATTGTTGGAGTGCAAATGAAATGATGAAGGACGTTATGTTTTTGTATGGGACCTTGAAATAGACCCTAACCCAAACATTGGTAGAGGAAGAACCCTAAACATGGTTTTAGACCCATCACCCCGAAATGGACGACATGCAGTACATTTGGTTTATTTTTGAAGTCTTAAACCATGATTTAGGCAAAGCTTGTCTCTTTCAGATTTTGCCGGGGGATTAAAATGTTTGTCTTATCTATTGTCTTAATGCTCAGATGTATATGAACTTATTTGATTGTGAAACTGAGAATGTAAGAACTTGTGTCCAACTTTCCATCAGAACTTATATGGTATGTAAGAAGCCCAAGGAGCATGTGTATTTATTTTGGGATAGGTTATACTTACTACATATTTTTTGTTTCGTCAATTACTTTTAACGGTTATAATTTAGTTATAATTTATGATCATATTTATTAATTAATTATTAATTTGCAATAAATTATAACAATTAGATTGACGGAAATCAATGGTTAAAATTTGATAGTAAGAGGTAGTAAATAAAATAGGTAATAAATATAATCTTTCTCTTGATTTTGAAAGATGTTTTAGCATCAAATCAAGTCATAATGTTTATTTTAAGAAATTTAATGCCAAAGAACAACTTGTCAAATTTTTACATCGAATCATTACATCGAGTTGTGAACATATCAAATTTTAGTTCTTGCAAACAAATATATCGAACGCAAAATTACATAAGGGATTAATATTAATTTTTCTCCTGTAAGAAATAAAATCATCTCTTACTTACGCAAAATAAAATAAAATATGAGACCATGTTTTCTTTTCTCTCTTCTCTTCATATATTTCCATTTGAATCCCACATATTTTTATATATGTGTAGAAGATAATTTTATATCCTACGGCATGAGAAATATTAATCCCATTATATAATCAGCCATGCATGTCATATATATCTCTTCTCATACTGTGAAAGATATATTTTATTTTCCACACAGACTTAAAAATGTGTATAACTCATATTCTTTTCACTGTCTTCTTCTCAAATGACCCCATCTAGATTCCACACATTTTTATGTATGTTTAAGGGATAAAATTATCTCCTGAAAAACAATAATCCCTAAGTTTAAACTGTAAATGCTACACGGAAGCTTGATTATCAATAAACCTTTCCTGTGTTTGATTTAGGGTAAAATCTCCCACCACCCAAAAAAAATATATATATGAAAAAACGTTTGTTGCATCTGAAGTAGGCCTACTACTGCGTGTATGGCTTTTTTTTTTCTTTCTTTTTTCCATCAGGTGCAATCCACTTAAAAAAAACTAAAGTATATTCAGGTACATCCTTTTGGGTATAAACCAGCATTACACTAAGTTCTGCTTTTTCTTCTCCTGTAAGCACCATCAAAATACATGGGAAGAGAAAAGGCAGACTGAATTCAACATTTCATGGAATAGAAAGAGGCTGATGAGCATAGCCGCACTGCATTATTTTTCTAAATGGGACTTGTGCACCTGAAGATGAAGCTGCAATTACAATATCTAACTCCTGCTGCCTTGTTTTCATGTGATTGCCATTGTTGCAATAAATCTTATCTACACCACCTTGTCTAATCTCCATCATGTTCCATATTCAGACAATTCGATGTCTATCCAAAAACAAATGAGATCCAATCAATGCCATGTTCACGCAATCTACTTTCAATTGGTAACAGTGTAAACAAAACTATATGAAGAACAATTAAAAAGTAAAGTCCACTAATCAAGAAAATGAAAGAAAGCCAACATATAAAGGAAAACAGTAGTATTTTTAGAGTCAGAAATAATTACTAAATAAAATAAAGAAATCAGGTCTATAATTCGAAATTCCATTTTACACAGTACATACGTATCTGCTTGTTACTTTGCCCAGTATAAGATAACCAAAGGATAATTTTTGCAACATTAATATTGTCTATTAATGCTTAGAATTCAAAAACAAAAAAAACAAATAGTAGTGAAATCAAAGTTTCACAACAAAATGAGCGTACATTGAATCTTCTCGTAAACATTGTAATGAACGATCTACACAAAAGGTATCGAGGCATCATTATAAGTATATGTGACTCTATCATTGTATACAAAAATTGTTTGACACTAGTAACAATTATGTTTAGTGAATAATTGAAAAATCCCTCTTTACTTCCTTTTTCCATGCACATTCTGCTAGATCAACATATTGTGTACAAGTTATTTTTTCTTTCAGTTTAAACTATCATTTGAGATTTCACTTCCTTACATTTCCTAAAAGGTCTATCATGTGTTATCGCACAATTGTAAATGCATCAATTAAAAATATATAAGACATAAATGTATCTTTCATGTAGATGATTGATGATAATATATGAATAATGTACTAAGTTAGGTTGCAATTGTAAACAAGACAAAGGCAATTTAGAAGAACCTTGAAGGGATTTTCCGAAGTCCTCCAGCTGATGAACAAAACCAGGATTAGGAGCTGCTATTGGTCGTCTAATCTTTACATGTTGCAGAGCTTCAGATAAGCTCATTCCACGATGCTTCATCAGATATGCCACGACAATAGTCACACTGGAAACGTGGGAAAATATTGTGGCCGATTTTGCCTAGTTAATCTATGGGAAGGGACATAACCAAACGAACAATAAAAATACCAAGATTTTGTTTTTAAAGTTCCAGCATGAACATAAAAAAAAAAGAAATAGTAAAATACTGGCATGAACTTCACGCAGAACTCAAGTCACAGGCCCAAAGTAAACAATGAGATAATTTATCATTCTTAAAATTCAAGCCACATCCCTACCTATCCTTTCTACATATGTTAACAAACTTGAGGTCTAGCTTAGGTTTCGAACAATTTGAAAAATTGATAGCATTTTACAAACAGAGGTGAAAAAATCTTAGTTTAATTACATTTCTATTTCACTGTGAAAATAGACAACAATCTTGAAGCATGCACTTTTATTATTCTTTCAAATTTTCAGTACTTGGAACTGGAAGTATACGTACGAAAGCAGATTCCAGAAATAGAAAAGAATAATGAAACAGAGAAAACAACAAGATGATATCTATAATTTATAAGGCTACAACAAGACAAGCAGGTTTCAATATGAAACAAGTTCACATTTGGCTCAATGATCACATCCTCAAGTTCCACATGACATCCAAAACTTCATCATAACAGGTTTCAATAAATAGTCATATAACTATATGAAAACATATTTTACAAGTAAAACAAATAGGTGATGCTGGTACTATCTTTGTCCTAAAATTATAAGCTTACAAGATATTTTTCAAACTTTGCAAAGAAAACATATTACTTTTACATGAGCCATTTTCTATGTTAATACTGGTATAGGAACTAGCATCCACAAGTTGCTGCATAAAAAACAAGTCACAAATAAAAAAATATAATACACTTCGCCGATATTTGATAAAGTAAGACTTCTAAGAACCTAATTGAAATTGCAATATGCTACATGTGGCTCCCAGTTTTTTGTGTGAGAAACAACATTCCAGATAATTTAAACCAATTTTATTTTTTGCAAGAAGTGAGTAAGACATAAAACTTGCTTCTAAAACAGGCTTCAAATGAGTTATTTTGAGACACTAGTCTAAAATAAAAATAATTGTCTTCACATTGTACGAGAACTGATCCCATTATGTATAAACAAAGGAAAAAGATAGGAAAAGAGAAAGGAAAAGAGAAACTTACCTCCTTGATCTTCCAGCAAAACAATGAACCAAGACCCCTCCACCATGTCTTTTGGTTTCATTAATAAAATCAAAACACTCACTGAAGTATTGTTTTAAGTTGACATCCTCTCTGTCAGCAACTGCCTCAATATTCCAACAAAATCATTACTTTAGTATGGATGCAGTACTAGAAGCTCAACAATCTCATAAGGACGGACAATGAGCACCATACACTCAATTCACTCAGTAGTTTGAGTGAAATAAATATAATCATATTGAACCTTTATTACAAGCAACATGGATTGAAATGCTGTACACTCTCCTTAATTAGGAAACAATACTATGAGTTGGTTAAAAGCCACTTGACAATATGTGATGATAACATCTACCATAAAGCTACCTGGTTCTACAAAACACATTTTCTAAGATACAAGCAGAAAATTATTGCCCGCAATAGTCCAAAATTCTAAATATTTTGATAGCAACTGCATGCTAAACAGTTAAAGACCAAAGCATAAACTTTCAAAATTGCAAACAGTACTGCTGTTCTAAGGTGCACCAAGTAAATGTTCAAATTCCAGCCACAAATTTAATCCCATTTAAAGTGAATCCAATGACTTAGTCATGAAGCCCCTTTTGATAGCCATAAAATCAAAAGCTCTAGAAACCCAATCAGAAAAACACTGCATTGCATTAATGTCAAAACGAGTTCATAAATAAATCATCATAATGGATGAAACTAAAGACCAAGATTTATTTGATTATGTGAAAACTACCGTACCATCTATAATTTTATAGACAAAATCCCGAGGATGTGCAGGTTCCAATTTACCAGCCACTGTCAAAATGTGAGTAACATTCAAGTTTTTCAATGCATCCTTGTTAGCTGCAGTGCCAACCGAACCCAAAAAGAGACCCTGCATAATAGAAAATATTAGGGCAACAACAGCCATTACTATATCCAGAAGACTAACAGAATGAACTGAATCCAAGTCATAAACACTGTTAAATTGAGCTGCATTGGTGACACGCATAGTAGAATACTACCTCGTCAATTTTGCAAGGAGTATTATCCCCTTTGAAAGATTTAACTAAATTCATAACCCGAAAAAGTGATGCTATTTGTTTCTTCATGGATTCATCAAATTGATCCATAGCAGCTGAGGTTCCCATGATCCTTAGCTTTTTTTCTTCTACCTAACGAACAAGGAACGAAATTGCCACGAATTAAATACTCACACGAATGCCAGTCATCAATATAGAAAGAAAATTCCCGACCATGTTTCCATGTCGAGGAATGAAAACCGATTGCGAAGCAGATATAAACCATTTTAATTTTTACCAAGAAACGGTATATTGATGATTGCAGAAACAGCCACGAACGAAATTGATGTGAATGCAGCACAAATAATTCAAGATTTTCTCATAAAAGCAGCGATTACAATTACAAACGCAAACTAAGTAAGAATGTGATATGAAGCTTATCCAACAATCAACAAAGAGGGAGAAGAACTCACCAATAAAGCGTTGGTTTTGAGTGCTGCGGAATCTTTGCAATGTGAAATAGAAATTATTATTATTATTATTTTTTATTCCTTCGTCTTGTGGTGTTTCGGGCTGCTCCGCAAAGGTGCGAGATGGGGTAAGTTTTTTACGTTTATCAATTGGGCCAATAAATTTGGGCTCACCCAGACCGGCCGAATTAAGTTTTGGAACAGTGATTAAAATATCACTTTTTATTAAGTTTTTTACCCAAATGTCACACGAACAGTGTTATTTTCTAATATGCCATGCTGGCAAATTCACTACAGTGCCAAGCAAACTTGGTAGCCAATGATTTCATTACACGTGACACACTTTCGCGAAAAAACTGACTGCCATGTGTCCAATTTCGCTACTATGGTAGTCAATAATTTCGTGACACGTGGCACACTTTTGTAAGAAAAACTGACGGGATGAAGTTCGCTACCGGGGGCGGCGAACTTGGTGCACTACGTGGCACAATTTCGTTGCCCGATCATAATTAATGTATCAATCACAATCAAAAAAAGAAAATGAAGGAAAATAGCTATTTAATTAATGTACTAATCACCAATCACAATTAATGTACCAATCACAATTAACATACCAATGGGATTAACTTTTGATTGTATCAATCATAATTAATGTCAATCACCAATCACTTCGAAGGCCATAACTTTTAATTCGAATCAGATATTTTTATTTTATTTCACATAATTTTTTGAGATTTACTCAATGACAACGCATTTGGCATATTTTATCTCTCACAAACATCGTTCGAATTTGTAACAATAGTATCACAAACAATTAATGTATCGATCACCAATCACAATTAATGTATCAATCGAAATTAATTGCGATTGGAACATTAAGTGTGATTGGTGATTGATACATTAATTGTGATCAAACTTAATTGTGAATGGTGATTGATACATTAATGACAATTAATTGTCATTTTCCTTCGTTTTCTATTTTTTTATTGTGATTGGTACATTAATTCTGATCGGGCAATGAGATTGTGCCATGTAGCACACCAAGTTCGCTACCCGTGGTAGCGAACTTCGTTCAGTAAGCTTTTTTTGCGAAATTGTGCCACTTGTCACAAAATCATTGGCTATCAAGTTCGCTACCAGTTGTAGGCTTGTAGCAAACTTGGACATGTGGTAGTCAACTTTTTTTGCGAAAGTGTGCCACGTGTAACGAAAACATTGGCTACCAAGTTCGCTGGGCACTGTAGCGAACTTGCCCGCGTGACCTATTGAGAAATAATACTGTTCGCGTGATATTTGGATAAAAAACTTAATGAATAGTGATATTTTGGTCACTGTTCCTATGTTTAAAGGCTTTAATGTTTCTAAAGTGAATGTAGATAAGTTATCTACATTCGTTTCTCAAATGACATCGTTTTGGTTTGAAAAATTAAAAAATTATAATGTAAAAGACTATTATAACCCTGAAATTAATTATAATTACAAAAATACCTTGATTTCCTCCTCAAAACGACGTCGTTTTGGGTTCACTGTAAGTAAGTTATCTATATTGACAATAGAAAAAACGAACCTATATTTAAATTGACATTTTATTAAGATATTACAAATTAAAATGACCTAAGGGGTTAAGTAAGCGTTGGACATCTCTATACATCAATAGACTACTAAGAAATTTTCGAAGCAGTTGTGGAAGAAGCTACCCGAGTACCCGGTACCGAACACACAGCATTAGCATAATACTTTTTGTCCACTATAATATTAACATCTCTATACATCAATGAGCCATGCATTGCACTGTTAATTAATTAACTACTGTCTACTAGTTAATTATAAATTCACAATCTTAGAACGCACAGTTTGTATTGAATTGACTGCGATTTTCTTCGATCGCCTAAATAGCAAGGAAATCTTAATTGCTTTTGATACTTAGAACATGCGGCACCAATTAAAAGTTGGAAAGCTTATATATTATTCTTAAGGGAACTGATTCGTGAAAAGCAAAAAACCTCATCAAATTCACCAAAAAAAGAAAAGCGAGCAATTAACGAAAATCAGAAAAAGAAGAAAAAATAATGATAATGTATGTCCTACGAAATCTACAAAAGCAACAATCTTGTGTGACGAACGAAACCCCTATTCTTAATGTGGCTCCTTATAATAGATTGTTTAGGTTTTACATTTTTCACCAGGTAAAATCCTGTTTACATTCATTAACAAAGATTTGTATAATAATCAACATGTTTGGTCATTTTTTTCATTGTTATTAAAAGCACGGTGGTGTTAAAAGTAACGTTTTCTGAAAAAATAAAATAAAATTAAGTGAGTAAAATTAATTTATATTTTTTTAAAAACATAATTATATCATCATTTTGAAACTTATTTTACTTCCTCATCCAAATAAAATCAATTTTTTAATCTAAGCATTAAAATATCATTTTAAATACATTCTTTTTTGCATTAATTCTTTCAAGAGAAATGTTATACTTACAACTTTTTTTTTACAACATCTTTTCTTTATAATCTCTTACAATCATATCTTATCACCGTTGATTTCCGTCAATTAACAGTTATCATTTATATTGTGAATTAATAATTAATTAATTAATTTAATTTGCTAAAATGATACCTTATTGAACTGCGCGCGAAGTGTAGATTACTCGAATCCGATTGTAACCTTTTGATATATTTTACAAAAATCTAAACCAGTAATCCTAATTCCTAAATTAGTTGCGTCCATAAATCAGTCACTTCTTAATATAAAAGTGAAGGTCAGCTCCTAGAATTTATTGAACTGCGCGCGAAGTGTAGATTACTCGAATCCGTTGTCACCTTTTGATATATCGAATATATCGAATACTATTGTCATCTTTTGACCAATCGATATGTATATCGAGATTAGATCTATCCACATGGGAAATTGCTAATATTGTTAAGAGTATATATTTATTTTTTGTATAAGTAGGAGGTATGCCCATTCAATTTCCTCCGGTCATATTGTTCTCGGAGTACGATCCGAAAGCTAGCCCCTAATTGGAACAACGGGACATTAAACTTCACTATCGGAAGATTTGAGGTATCTACATAAACAAATGGAAAATTGCTAACATTATTGTTAACAGTATTTTACTTATAAAGTCACATGGACAGAAAATTGTCAAATGAGATTAATTAGATCTTCTAAGCATCCATCATCTATATAATAGGGACCCCAAAACGCTAAGATGATCAGAGTCAGAACAATTGTTAGCAGATTTTAACAATGGCTACTTCTTCTGGCCACCATTTCTTCCTCCTCTCAGTACTTGTTCTTTCATTCTTGTCTTCATCAGTTGCATCGAAGCGCACTAAACCACATGCCTTTATCCTTCCAATTGTGAAAGACCCATCAACCCTTCAGTACACTACTTCTATCGACATGGGAACTCCCCCAGTCAGCATAGACCTAGTCATTGATATCAGCGAACGTTTCCTATGGTTCGAGTGTGGCAAAGACTACAATTCCTCAACCTACAAACCTATCCATTGCGGCACAAGGAAATGCAAAAAAGCCAAAGGCAGAGATTGCATTACATGCACCAATCATCCTCTTAAAACAGGATGCACAAACAACACTTGCGGTCTTGAACCATTTAACCCCATCGGTGAGTTCTTTGTAAGCGGAGACATGGGTGAGGATATATTGTCATCAGTGTATTCAACAGATGGTGCAAGAGCACTTTCCAATACATTTGTGCCACACTTCCTTTCTTCATGTGTATATCCAGATAAATTTGGGGTTCAGGGCTTTCTTCAAGGCCTGGCCAAGGGTAATAAAGGGGTGCTAGGCCTTGCAAGAACTGCTATTTCATTACCTACACAACTCACAACTAAATATAAGCTTCATCACAAGTTTGCCCTTTGTTTGCCTTCAACTTCAAGAGAGAAGAATGGACTTGGGGATCTAATTGTTGGTGGTGGACCTTATTATATGTCTCCTCTTGATGCTTCTAAGTTTCTTGTCTACACACCACTCATTGTGAACCCCCATAGCACAGGTCCAATCTTTGATGATGATCCTTCCATTGAGTACTTTATTAATGTGAAGTCAATCCAGGTTGATGGCAAAGTTGTCAACTTTCCTACCTCCCTGCTTTCTATTAACAAAAGGGGTGATGGAGGTACCAAACTTAGTACCGTAATTCCTTACACGAAATTACACACTTTGATATACCAGCCACTCGTGAATGATTTTGTCAAGAAAGCTGCTATTGGAAAAATAAAGAGAGTGGCGGCAGTGGCACCATTTGGGGCGTGCTTCGATTCAAGAACCATTGGCAAGACCATCACTGGACCCGCTGTGCCAATAATTGATCTTGTGCTTAAGGGGGGAGTTCAATGGAGAATCTATGGTGCAAATTCAATGGTTGAGGTTGCTAAAAATGTGTTATGCCTTGGATTTGTAGATGGAGGTTTGGAGCCAGGAAGTCCAATAGCAACTTCAATTGTTATTGGTGGGCATCAGTTTGAGGACAATCTTTTGGAATTCGATCTAGTTTCCTCAAAACTTGGTTTTAGCTCCTCCCTTCTACTCCATAATGCAAACTGTTCCCACTTTAGAGCCTATTAAGAATTCACTTTCAACCTATTCAGAAAAGTTAGGTTTGGTGATGAATAAATTTTATTTACACCTTCAGTTCCCACTTTACGGTCTTTATTTACACATTTTGCAGTACCGAATAAATAGGTCATATATGTTCTGTACCAGAAAAAAAGGGGTCATCTATGTCCTATATAAAAATTAATCTTTAATCGAGTATATATATATTCTAATGTAACTCTTAAAATAATATCCAATTGTTTCCGGGGATTATTTGTTCGTATACCTAAAAAGTGATGCTACATATAACATATTGAATTGGACTTAATTTGTTTATATTAAATAAATTAAATTGTGCACGTTCACTTACAAATCAACATTTTTAATAAAGGTAATATATTGGTCATGTAATAGAAAAACAAAAAGTTTTCCTTCACACACATGAATTGGGAGTGAGAAACAAATGTAACGTGAGAGAAATAAGTTTTAATGGACCCCACATCAACTCTTGTGTGTGTGCTACATAACTGATGTATTACCCTTTTAATATTGTCATATAAAAGCTAGTATTCATATAAAATTGATTTTATGACACATTTATAGAAAGAAAAAGAAAACTTTGATAAACATTTTCAGTATTTACTAAAATATTTACAACAAATTCTAACTTAATTAGTAGAATTGAGACATAATATACATACATAAATTCAAATTATATTATGCATTTTATTTCATTTTTTACTCCCTGCTTTTTTTTTCTATGAAGAGCATCATGTAAGCTTCTTCGTTGGCCTAAAGTGTGGATCCACCCCTGAAAAAATTGTATTTAAAACAAGTATTATTTTCGTAAAAGTGAAAAGATTGTTAACATCTTAGACCTTTTTGTAGGCAATTCATATTCACCTTGTTATAGTGGAATTTTTTATTTTTTTACAACAAATTCTAATTTAATTATAGGATTGAGACTAATTTCTACATTACATAAATTCAAATTATGTGTGTCATGCATTTTATTTCTTTTTCATTTTTTATACAAAGTATGTTTTGTAAATCTAAAAAGCATCATGTAATTTTTTTCATTGGCCTAAAGTGTGACGTGTAAAAAAAATAAAATAAAAATCAATTTTTTGGTAAAAATATGAAAATATTTTGTTAAATACTCATAGTAGCCTATTTAAGTTGCCAATTCATATTCACCTTGTTATAGTGGAATTTTTTATTTTTTTAAATGAAATTAGAGTATATTTTTCCCATAGTAGCAATTGAATCCATGATTAACCCATTTATAATTTGTATCCTTTAAAATAATAATATTTTTTTCCATTTTCATTACTAACCCAAAATAGTCATCATAACAATTAAATTCATGACTTTCTCAACTACGATTCTTAAACTACAGTTGGCTTAACAACTGAACTACGCCTAAAATTTGTTCTAGTGGGATGTTAGACTTCGGGAAAAACGAATATCCGCTTCAAACACCTTCGGTGGTTATTGCCTCATGTCCTGTCCTACTCCGAAGTGTCATTTCCTTTGTGTCATTTCTCCGTCTTCTCTTTTTCTTCGTCTTGGCTGGGTTCAAGACAGCAACACCAGCTCAAATTCAACATAGCAGTTCAGATATATTTTTTTGGTGAGTGAAAATTTAAGTGGTGTTAAAGACAGATATTCCATTACTATCAAGGTGATTTTTTAGAAAAAGTTATTGATTGCATACCAACAAATTTCTCATATCAACCAATGGAATTTGAACTTATATTTTTGTGGGGCATGAATCAAATCCTTAACAATCTACTTTTAGGAAAAAAAATTAATATGTTACCATAGTACTTATATTTGACCAATAAAAAACATAACACCTTATATATTTTTTGAAAAATAATAATAATTTGAATATTAGATTTTTTTTTTAAAATACATAATTTATAATTTTATTTTAAATAAAAATAATACTAAAAATGTTTTGGTTTTATAATACTACTTTTTCAATTTTCCAATTACATAGTTAATGGTAGGCTCATACTTAAAAAAAAAAACATAACACCTGATATCTCTCATTTTTTGA
This sequence comes from Gastrolobium villosum, assembly GCA_032173675.1. Taxonomy (NCBI): domain Eukaryota; kingdom Viridiplantae; phylum Streptophyta; class Magnoliopsida; order Fabales; family Fabaceae; genus Gastrolobium; species Gastrolobium villosum. The sequence goes on along the minus strand of JAVKPL010013618.1, from coordinate 645,600 downwards.
ACACAAAAAAGAATTAATTATGAATACAAGAATTATTTATTTTTTATATGATATAATTTATAATTTTATTTTAAATAAAAATAATACTAAAAATGTTTTTTTTTTCATCTGTTAAATGGGTTTTATACTTTTATTATGTGATAATTTCTTTCTAAAAATATATCCCAATACAAATAGCCCAAATTTGAAGTCTAACAAATGCAAAAAAATTATAAAAACGCCGTTGGATCGATGTGTGATATGTCCACAGTAAAAACTTTCCTAACACACATAATAGAAGATAAGCACACAGTGATATACTTTTCTTTTCTTTTTTGAAAAAGAAAAAAACTAACAGAGATATACTTTGAGAGTGAGCAAGAGCCAAGACGCAATTTCATACTTCAACTGCAGCAAAGTGCAAAACTTCCCAACAATTATTTTCTCCTTCCATGGCTTCCTTTCCTCTCTTTGTCTCCTTTCTATGCCTTGTTGCCAAACTCTCTCATGCTGAGTCACCAGTTTCTTTTCTAATCCCAGTCACGAAGGACAATTCAACCCTCCAGTACTTAACAACCCTTTCTTATGGCACCCCTCTCTTACCAACCAAGCTCGCGCTTGATCTTGGAGGTCCTTTCCTCTGGCTTGACTGTGCATCAAGAAACATTCCATCATCTTCAACCCTCACCACTCCTCACCGATCAATTCAATGCCTCACAGCAAAAACCCATGAAGCTGAAGCTTCTTCGTTTCTGTCAAGTCCCACAGATCAAGACCAGGATCAGCCATGTCAAGTTTTCCCAGAAAACAGCATCACTGGGACAGTGGCCACAGAAGGAGAGTTTGTACAAGACTTCATGTCCCTCCAATCAACTCACAAGTTAGAAACCATACACCAAGTACGCTTCACATGTTCACCAAACATGCTCTTAAATGGCTTAGCAAGTGGTGCTAAAGGCATGGTAGGTCTTGGTAGGTCTCGCTGTTCCCTTACATCACAGGTTTTTGATTCCTTCGGCACTCACAGAAAACTCACTCTATGTCTCTCATCATCAACTGGGGTTATACTTTTCGGCAACATGGATTATGAATCTCCTTCTGGAGCTGAAATTCTAAGATCTTTAACGTTCACACCCCTTATTACCAATCAAAACCAGAGATACCCATCACAGGAATACTTCATCAACGTCAACTCCATCAAAATCAATGGCAAGCGATTGTCTTTAAACCAAGACGAAGAGGACAATAATGGAGGGACTCAAACTCAGTTGAGTTCGATTGTGCCTTACACTACCATGCAGAGCTCGATCTATGCTATTTTCAAGACAGCTTTTATGGATGCTGCTATGTCCATGAACATGACAAGATTGGCTTCGGTGGCACCCTTTGAGCTCTGTTTTAGCTACAGAGGAATTGGTAGGTCGCAAGTGGGTTCCAGTGTGCCAATTATTGAGTTGGTGCTGCAGAGTGAGATGGTGAAATGGAGTATATATGGCAGGAACTCGATGGTGAGGGTGAGCAATGAGATAATGTGCTTGGGATTCTTGGATGGAGGTGTGAACCCTAGAAATCCCATTGTGATTGGGGGATATCAATTGGAGGATGTTATAGTGCAGTTTGATTTAGCTACTTCCATGGTAGGATTTAGCTCTTCCCTTTTGACCAAGAATACTCGCTGTTCGGATTTCAAATTTGGTTCTATTCATGCAGAATCAGTTTGACTATTGACCATCGTTTTGATGATGTGGTTATACTACTACGTTTTCTCAATTTTGTAAGAATTTGATTTTTCTGTAGGGTTTTTTTTCTTTTTCTTTTTTGAGGGAAGGGGGTGTGTGTGGACTATTTATTAGTTGTGAAAGAGCTTGAATATTATGTAGCTGGTGTAGAACTTGAATGATGAGTGAAACTAAATCCATTTTGAATCATATTTCTATTCTCATGATCTTGTGGTTTGATGACACTTTTGCGTCAATGTTTTCGATATTAGAAATTTAGAATTCTTCTCCTATGTATTATAAAAAGCTTGATTAAATTGCAAATGGGAAAAATATGTGACAAGAAGAGCATCTCGTGGTGGAATATGGACACTGGGAAAAGCATATCCATTATGTAAGGCAAAGAAAAGATATGGCACGCATAAATTATCCTTTTTTTTTCCTTTTTTATTGCGAGATTATGCGATTCAATGATTTATATATGAATAGTACATCTAGCTTCACTTAGTAGGAAAAAAAATGTACAGGAATTATAGTTGTTCCTATAAAATAAGGCTCTTAAAACCACTTTATTTTCCTCCTGCACTTGGGACTAAACCAAACGGGTCATCGGCGCATCTTTTTCAAATAAACCATTATATATAATGTAAAAATTGAGGAAGGATATTCTAACTATCAAAATTTTCTACTACTAACTTACTACCTATCTAATCACTATTGAATAAAGGAGAGAGAATGGTAAAAAGTTTTTGAAAAAAGAGAAAAGGTTGATCCAATGGTGATTAGATAGGTAGTGAGATGGTAGTAGAAGATTTTGGTAGTAAGAATATCCCTCCTCGTAAAAATTAACATTGTAATTCGTTTTTGTGAAAGGAATAGGTATGCTTATTGTATCGAAAATGAGCTTCTCATAATCAACGCAAGTCAGACACATAGAGAATGACAGTCGTGCATAACAGGAAAAAAAAACCGCATTTTTTAAAGTACATTTGACTGACACGAATATACCCATCCAGTACATAGCTAGTACAACCACAACGATAAATTTACAAAATTTGAAATATATATATATATATATATATATATATATATATATATATATATATATAGGGATTTGATTATTTTATAAAATGCTTCGAATTCAATTTCTGTACTGTTGTGAAATATACGTAATAGTAGTGTCCCATATTTATTAAAAAAAGAAAAAAAAAGAAAAGCTTTGCACGCAGATGAAAAATACGTCCTGGATAACATTAAGTTTAAATTCTCATAAATATTTTTTTCAATATGAAAAATATTTTCCCATATATATATATTAATACGTTACTCACGACTTTCAAATTATTTTATAAAAGGGAAATAGTTTTTGCCTTTTACTTGATCTATAGGCACACTCAATATTCTTCTACTCACATAATTTTTTTGTTTCTTTTTTGTGAATCCCTTGTATATTGTGAATGTAACATGAGATAATTTTCTCATGTAAAATGAGAAAATTAACTCCCTTAATGAAATGCTTCGATTGAATTTCTGTGGTTACAAAATGTAAGTAATGTTAGAGACGGATGTTGTTAACTCAGTTAGTGAAACTCATCTGTCACATGACAAAATACGTCCTGGATTCAATAATAAAATTTTAAACGTGACAAAATGATTTTTTTTTTTCAAATATGACATTTTGAATTTTTTATTATTTATTTATTTATTTTTACTAAAGATGACATTTTGAGTGAAACAATGACTTTGCCTTGGTATACTTGATCAGCAATAATATTCTTCTACTCACATAAAGTTTTTTTTTTTACCCTTGTTAGTTTAATGTAAAAATTCAAGATAGCATAGCATGTAGTGAACCAAAACATTAGAGAAACGGAATATTTGGGTAGTACAATTTTTCTCAGACTGCATAAAAAGTGAATTTGATGCACAGAAACTTACTAACATTTTTTCGGACTTCTCCGTCCGTACATCAATTACAGGATTATTTCGGTTAGAGTCAAATAAGACTCCCAGAGATACTTACTAACTGTATTTGACTAAATTGAATTTTATTGTACATAATCATTCCTTGATTCGGATTCATAAAATGTTGCCAGGGTTTAAGAGTTTAAAGTCATCATTTAGTCAAAAAAGGGAAACCCGGTAGACCAATAACAGGGAAACTACGCTCCACTGGTATCATATTCTCTCAGTCAGAATTAGTTTCCGCAAGACCACAACCAACCAAATCAGAGATCATTTTCTTGTTATTGATTCGTATAACTCGGCATGATATTGAAATGTCAAGAGGAAAAGGTATTTGACCATATCTAAGAGCTAACCACAGAGAGATTTTAATTCAATGTCCAGAATTTATCTTAGCATTCCGATGTATGTCAGGATGCAGCAGTCAGCAATTATTATGTGTTAATAGTCCTCTTACTATTCTCACTACATCAAACATCTCACTCCCCCTCTCTTTCTTAATTTCCCACCATTACATATAACCATACACTATGCATTGTATGAGACCACTAAATCATCAGCAAACTACCCACTATGTGCACAATCTTATAGTGCGCTTTATCTATATACAACTCCTTGTAACAAAGAATCTGATAAGTTCCATAGCTACAGCCTTCACATTAGTGCCAAAAGCACATCTTATCCACTAAATAGGTGACTCACACACACACACCTCTTATCAGCATACCCATCGAACTTTGACTAGAGGTACTTGATCCATGATTGCCAATTATCTCTTTCACTCACTTTGTAGATACAAATATTAGCTATCTTGCTAGACATTAATGTTCACCTTTCAACATTTTTCATTTAGGATATAGATCAAACTGAAAAGACATAAAAATCGGCAAAATTCTTGAACGAGCTCGATTAATGATTTCATGGAAAAGAAATATAATTAAGGAGAAAGTAAAAATTATGAATCAGATATTATACTAGTTTCAAGTTCAACATTCGAAATTTCGCTTTTGACTTTGTAAATCATATTGTACAAAGAAACTGATGGCTCCAGTCCTGAATTTATCATCCGACCCAAGAGAAGCTCAGCTTCCTTCCACTTTCCATCCTTGCAGAGAAGCCCTATGGTTGAACAAAAACTGGCCACATTTGGAAGCATTCCATTCTCAACCATTTCTTCGAGTAGCCTAAGAGCCCTATAAGAGCTTCCTTCTTTGCAGTAACCATGAATCATTGTATTATATATGACACTATTTGGCTCCAAGTGCAGCTCACCCAATGATTTGAAGAGTTTTAAAGCTTCTTTCATGTTACCATTCATACATAACCCATGTATAAGGACACTGTATGTGCAAATGTCTGAAACCAAACCAGACTTCTCCATTAAAGAATGTATCTCAAAGGCTTTCTCCATATAATTTAATCGTACAAAAGCATCAAGTAGAATTGTGTATGTCACTTTGGAAGGAGCAACCCGTCTCTCCTCCATTTCCTTGACCAAGTTAAGAGCTCCTCCTAAATTTCCAGTCTTAGAATATCCTGCAATCAAAGTATTATAGGTCACTAATGTTGGCGATAATCCATTTGACTTTAATTGATTGAATAATCTAACAGCAGTGTCAATCTTTCCAACATCACAAAACCCATTGATCAGTGTGTTATATGTAATTATATTAGGACTCAGGCCAATCTTGTTGACTCGATCAACCAACTTCACTGCTTTCCCAAGCTTCTTCTCTCGACACAGCCCACCAATCAAAATGTTGTATGTTACAACACCATACGCTACCCCTTTCTCGCGCATTTCATCAAACACCTCAAAAGCTTTATCAACGTTCCCACCATTACAATATTCTGTAATCACACAGTTGTAAGCATAAATATTAGGCACAATTCCACCTCGCTTCATATATTCATACATTTGAAATCCTTCCTTTTGAAGCCCTTGCTTGAAAAACCCATTCATTAATACGCTGAAAGTATGCTGATTGGGAACTAAATCCAATCCCTCCATCTTTGCAAACAACTTCTTTGCCAGCTGAAGATCACCATTCTTGCAACAGCCATCAATCAATGTAGTGTATATGACAACATTTGGAGACAAACCCATCTCTTCCAACATACCCAAAAGCTGAAAACCTTTGATTAAGTCACCAGCATCACAACAACCCTTGATCATAATCCCAAAACTGTAAACATCCAGAACAACCTTATTCTTCAATTCATTGAAAAAAACCCATGCTTTACCAAAACAATTTGATCTAATAGGCAAGCTCAAAAGATTATTGAACGTGTTTGATCTAGGAGCATGGCCATTGTGAATCATCTGGTGTAAGAAATAGAGGGCTTGATCAGGTGACTGAGAAAGAACATGGGCATTAACAATTGCTTCGTAGAGAAGAGTATTATAGGTCGAATTAGAGGTGAAATGGGTTTGTGTTAATTGATGCATAAGAGAGGATGGGGAGAACATAGGAGAGGAGATTCGACCAGAGATTAGGCGCACGAGAAGAGATTGAGCTTGGGATAGCATGCCAGAGGTAAGGAAATGGTTTAAGATAAAGGATATAGATTGGGAGGTATGGTGAAGGCCTTGATAGGTTGAGGAATTGAAGAACAAAAGTGCTTTTGCTGGTGGAACTTTCACCATTTTTTGAATCAGAATCAGAGCTTCATGAGAAGAATGAGACATGTTTCTCTTCCACTTCTAACTTCTAACATCTAATGGCACTATGAGTGGGTTCCCCTTGAAACCATTCAAAACATCTTCTGCATTCAAAAATTACTGTCATGTATTAGACAAAATTTAATTAACTGTGCATTAGGAATAACATTTTATTGTATTTGCGGTGAGAAAATATTTATTTTGGCGTATTGATAAACTTTTTTATAATTTAATATTAGATTACTATTTTCATAATATTTAAATAAATAATAAGTAATTTTTACTATTATATTACTCTAATGTATTGTTAAAATAAAATATTTTTACACTATCAACTAATTTTGCATAAATAATTCTTTTAAGAGTAAATACCCTTTTTGGTCCTAAGCAAATTTCACGAGGCCCGTTTTAGTCTCTAGCAAATAAAAAGGCTCATCGTGGTCCCTAAGAAATTCAAAATAGACTCATTTAGTTGAAATTGTGGTCCCTCACAAATTCAAAAAAGAATCATAGTACTCCCTAAAAGGACTAAAATAAGTCCATTTTGAATTTCTTAGGGATCACGACGGGCTTTTTTATTTGCTAGGGATTAAAGCGGGCATCATAAAATTTGCTGATGACCAAAAAAGATATTTACTCTTCTTTTAATATAATTTTTAATATAAATAATTATACATGTCAATTGTTAAACTCATCAAATAATAAGGTAATACATCATTAAATGATAATATAACATTAAAATTAAATTACATAATATTTAAATAAATCTTGATTTTAAAATTAATTATTTAACCATTAATTAATTCATAAGTAAATTTTTAACCTTTATTTCATAAATTAATTTAATTTAAGAAATCTTTATTTCTTAAATTAATTTAATTTAAGAAATAAATTTATATCCTTTTTCAGTAAATATACATCTAAATATACACTAAAGTTATTTTTTTCATACAAATTTATTAAAAATAAATTAATTTACTTGGACATACTTTTAACTAAAGTTAATTTTATAAAATCAAATTTATTTAAAATTATTTTTCTAAATTCTAAGTCAAACTAACACTGAATAAGCTTAGGCTAAGCAACAACAAAATAAATAAAATAATAACAAGAATTTAGGCTGTTCCAAGGGAAAATGGGTGACTTTTTCGCATGACAGACAGAAGTAGACACTTTTCCCAATTAATATTATATTTTTATGTCCGTGAAAACCTCGTGACACTAGTGGGTTTGGGTCATTTGGATACTGCAAATGTGTCGGTTTGGGTCGTCTTCTGTCAGATGCAATTAGTTGAAAATATGTTGATTAGCCGTTGGATAGGGTTGATCTATCAATGAACGTGGGCTTTGGTCTCAGAAAGAGTTGGGCTTCCACGATAGCTTATAACCTATTAGTTGGGTCCCAAACCCAATTTATGAAAATAAAAACTACGCATGCGCTTGTAAATTATAATATAACTGATTTTTATTAATATTTTATTTTATGGGAACATTTTTTGTGTAATATAGGATATTATATGGAAATATTTTTATTTTATTTTTTAGATATTCGTTTCGAGGGAATTTGGGTTAAATAAAATCTTTATTTAAATTATTTTCATTCATTCTTCAATGAATTTTTTTGGGTAGGATTAAAATCTGAATTCACTGAACCGAAGCTGAAACATGAAATAGGTTGGGTAGGAACTAGGAAGTCCTATTTATGTTCACTAACTTTGGATTAGTCTCCACCACAACAACAACGTGGACCTGCCCACACAATTGAGTGGAAATTTAAAGAACCTGATTTTCCTTTTGGTATTTCAGTACATGTAGGAATATAAATTTAAAATCTACGACATTATAGTTACTGTAAACTACTTAAAACCTTCCACGCTAACTCATATCTAGCAACTTGTGATTTTTTCTTTCTAAATATATTACGATTAAATATAGTACACAATCCAACAACAACAAAATTATATTTCACAGATAAATATTTCGTGATGGCAATGCATAGTGAATCTTGATCTTCCCCGATTTTCAACAGAATGAACAGCCACTGATCATACATACCTCCACTCCACGAACAAATCTTTGATATTCCTGTAGCAGCATACATCTAGTTAAAAAGGATAAAAAATTGAAATTTTGATGAAAATAAAGATAAAAATATTAGTTTAAATGAATATGATTTATTTATTTTTTTAAAGGGAGTAGCCATAGCACCTAAGAAAAATTCCCACTTCAAAATTTGATGTGACATGACCCCTTAAAAAATCCGAAACCCTGTCTAGTGTCTGATTCCCTTTATTTTTTTTATTTTTATTTTTTTAATATATGATTCCCTTTATCTTTTGAGCTCTCTTTAGCTAGCCTTGTCATACATACTGGGCCCATACTCAGCCGGATTTTTCTTAAAAATTCGTTCTCCATGATGACAATGATGAACACTGACGATAATCTATACACAGACAACTGAAGAAGATTAATGTCATTTGTGGCATCCTTTCAAGCGCAACAAGTGAAGCACATATTTTCTGAATGATGGGTTTACTTTGAATGGCGAGAGAATCAATAATGCCTTTGTGGGATTCTTTGTCGTTGGTGAATGTAGAAGAACCCTCTTTTTGGGATGATAAAATTTCGGGACTTTAACCATGTTATCACGTTTTCCAAAAAAAAAATATACATGAATACCATGATATTGTAAAATTTTACCAAAATGTCATGGCACGTGGCAAAGTCTGTGGCAGAGAGTTTCCAATACCACAGGGCACGAAATGATGGCAGAGAGTTTCCAATACCTCATGGCATGAAATGGTAAGTTACCAAACTCGCTTGGTAGCTATTGTTTTGTGACAGATGTAGGATATTTTTACTATTACAATTTTCTATTATCAACTCACTACTTATCTAATTATTATTGGATCAACATTTTCTCTTTTTTCAAAAACTTTCTAGCATTCTCTCTATGATCCAATGGTGATTAGATAGGTAGTAAGTTGGTAGTATAGAATTTTGGTAGTAAGAATATCCCTCCTCTTTGTGGCATACGTTTTTTGAAAGTTATAATTTTTTATTTGGGTGTCCGTATAGATTTTTTTTATTTCACATAATTTTTTGAGAACTACACACTAGTAAATACTCGAAGGGATTTGATCAAAATAATTTCCTAAAAAATGATGCATTGTGCCTTGTTTGGCACATTTTATTTATGTGAATGATTGCTACTTAATTTTTATTCTTATTTTCACTCTCCAACACTAAAAAAAATTCGGAGAATTTTTCGACAAGTAGATCTCAAAAGTTATGTGGAATTAAAAAAATATTTAATTCAAATACTCAAGTCAAAAGTTATAACTTTTTGAAAATAAGTTAATATTTTGATTGATATACTCGATGCCACTAACAACGAGTTTATCAGTGTGATATTTTGGCAAAATTTTATGATAATGTGACATTCAAATTTTTTTTTGAGAAAACGTGAAACGTGGTCAATGTGACTAAAATTTCGAAAAGTGACCAAATTATCACTATTTGGCAAAAAATTTATTCAAATACCACGCGAAGAGTATTTTTTATTAGACTGCCACACGTTGAAGTTCGCTATGACTAGTAACCCACTTCGTCGGCTATGATTTCGTGACACGTGGCCATATTATGTATCAAATTCACTAACACTAATAACGAACTTAGTCCAATCAATTTTTTTCTACTAAAATGTGTCTTATGTCACAAAATCATTCACGTGGCAGTCTGATAAAAAATACTATTAATATCACATTTGGATAAAAAATTTGTCAAAAAAATATCACTTTGGTCGATGCTCCCTAAAATCTCCTTCTTTAGAAACTACACATTCTTATTTTTCGTGAGATGCTTTGCCTTTCTGCACAAGACAATGTGTTTGCTAATCCCAACGATGTATATATCAGAGTTTTCAAAATCGGACTGACTATTAAACTCAACTGACAAAGACATTAGTTAATAATATAGGCGACAATTAAATATATATATTTTAATTTCATATAATATATATATTAAATAAGAAACTAACATACAAATAAAGTAGTATGATAATATATTAAAATTCAACAATAGACATAATACTTATAAGTTTATAATTTTTAGAATTATACCAATCGAAATAATTACTAACATAATATTTAAAACAATATAATCTAATCCTTTGAAGAAACTATTTTGAAATGGTGTCTTCTGGGCTATTTTGTTTTTTAAATAATTTACTCCAAACTTGTTCAACCGACTTTTTTGCGATGGTTCTCTATTAATTCTTTGCTAATTTGGTTTTATAGGTTGAATGGATCGAAGATTAATTTATTTGTCAAAACAAATCAGTTTAGTGTATTTTTACAATCTCTAGCATCCAAATGAGAAGATTAGCAAAGAGTTGGAGCTCCTTTCTATGTTGAGTCAAATATAAAATTAATTAATGAAATTGAAACCCCAAGTTACGAAATTAGGTGGCTGTTCCTTTTGGAGTACAAAACAAACCAATTTACCTAGTCCTGCTCACTTATCCATAGTATATATGATTAATTAATCAATTAAAATTTTGTTTAATGATCCGAATTTTATAATAAAATGTATTGGTTTCCTCTGTGAAATCATTTTTTTTATGAAGACAAAATTCAATTATAAGGTGGACATGTTAATTAAACTTGTGATTGAAAGCAGGAGCTAATCTGAAGCCCTGAACTTCCCACCCATATATGCAAGACCTTTTTAATTGGTAGTTGTACCAAATTCAAGCTTATCGTGTGTATATATATATATATATATATATATATATATATATATATATATATATATATATATATATATATATATATATATATATATATTGAGATACATCAGGATCACGTTTATAAATTTTTTGGAATTTTTTTACAAATTACAGTATTTATAAGTTCTCCCGGGAGATTTTGAAATTTGACATAAGTCTAATTTTTCCGTAATTAACGGTTATTATTTATTGGCAATTAATGATTATAATGTAATTTGTAAACAAAAAAATTTGTAAATATAACCTGGCATATATATATATATATATATATATATATATATATATATATATATATATATATATATGCGTTTTATAAGAGTTATATTGTAGGAAAAATAATTGTGTTATGTTATAGATATTCATTTTGCGTGTGTAGGAAATTTTTTGTGATCATGTTAAATGATAGATTTGTTAAACCCTATATATATATATATGTATATATATATATATATATATATATTATATAGGGTAATGTTTTTCTCCCTCATGTAAGAGCCGTTAGATAAACAAAATCAATGGTGTCACATGCTTACAAATCAGAGTATCTTTTACTTTTCTTTTATTTAAAAAATCGTGACCCCCGCAATTGATCGTCTCTAAAAATTTTCTTTCCCATAATTATATATATATATATATATATATATATATATATATATATATATATATATATATATATATATATATATATATATATATCACTAGGGTCCAAAATCCCAATGAATATGACTAATTCGGATTTGAGTTTTTTTACCTTCTCTAGGAATTGCGACTCACATAAATCGAATCCATTATTTTTGGGCATGTCAAATTAATTCTTAATTTTTACCTTTTTTTGGCAAAATCCTTAATTCTTATTTACATCTACTAATTAAAGAATTTTAATTTTAAAAAGCTAGATTATAATTTTCTTCTGATTAAGTGGTTTTACAGGGGATTTATTATTGTGTATTAATTAATGTTAGAGAAGTATAAAACAATTAATATAGCCCCACCTAACAGTTTAAGTTTTTGAGTTGAATGGTTATTTACATGGTAATATTTAATTAAGTCTTATGAAATTTATTAGCACATATAAGTGGATCTATGCATTTTTCACCCTTCAAGGCCAATGACTCTTGTGTGAGGGGATGTATTAAAGAATTATAAAATCATTAATGTAGCCTTACCTAAGGGCTTAAACTTTTGGGTTGAATGATCATCTACATAGATAATAAATTTTAATTTATATAAATTTTAATAATATATGTGAAGAGATATAATAAAAATTATTCATGTATCTTCATCAACAATTTTAATTTTTGCGAGAATCATTTACGTGACAAGATATATATGAGTGCATAAACCAGCCAATTTTTTGGAGTGTATATACCACACGAAATTTGCGAGAGACAAAAAGAAAACTAAAAGTAAATAGTTCCTCTTTGGGTCGGTATGAGTATGATGATGGCATCTTTATTAGTGATTTAAAATGAAATTTGACGTTGTCTTTGCTAATGATCATATGTTAAATAGCAGCTGAATCCGGTGGAATTCCAGCCCGTGTTAACAGATGAAACCAATCAACAAGAAGTTAGAAATCTATGAAATGCTAATTAATTTTTAATGTAAAAGATTGATTTTCATGATAAATATAATTGAAGCCTTAAGGTCCACTTCATATCGAGTCATCATCTAACAGGGAAAATGAGAAAGAAAAATCTGGTTTTTCGCACCAAACAAACGGCAAAAATTGAAAAAGAGACAATCACAAATGGCTGAAGCCTACGACAGGCCAAGAATTTTCTTCCATACACCCTGGAAGGATGGCAACAAATCCCCAATTTTAATTGGTTCCCTCCACTCAGCCTTTTCATATCTCACTCTCAGTTTTTTCATTTATAAAATTGCATGTTAATTAACAAATATTTACCTAATTTAGCTTGTGGCTTTCATAGTGATGCAATTCATCCCTTTTTTAATCCATATAAAGAAAACCCATTTTAGAGGTATCGGATAAAAATACTTGCACCTGAATCTCAATTACATCAACTATTTAATTAAATGAACCTTTGTCTTATTCCAAAATAAAAACAAAAACGAAACCATTGTTTCCTAATATATATATATATATATATATATATATATATATATATATATATATATAATATATATATAAAAATGATCATAAAAGCTTTAGTACCATGGCTAACACTTAATCACAAATCTTACAAATGAGCATATATCTTTTATATTGGATTTTTTTTTCTGTAATTTAATACTGTGTTTTCTTTATGTTATTATAAAATAGTGGTAGTTCGATTCTACATTGTACACATGATGTCTCTGAAGTCTCTTAAAGAATTCAAAAAATGAAAAATCAATTCAATTGATTATTTAGTTTTTTCTGGTTATACTGTGAGTATTTGTTCTCCGGCTGAAAATGGGAGTATTTTTTCAAATATGGATATATATTTCTTTTACATTGGATTTTTTTTCTGTAATTTAATACTGTTTTTTAAAAAAAAAAGAAAAAAAAATAATGGTAGTTCGATTCACATTGTACACATGATGTCTCTGATAGTCTCTTGACACAACCAATTTCAAAAAATGAAAATATTTCAATTATATTGACAAATTTTCTTTTATAAACTTACAAACTACACTATATCTTACCGGTAACACTTTACCGGTCAGATATAGTGTAGTTTGTAAATAAAAAATTTATAAATATAACCTCTCTATTTTTCATATAGAATCTATATTTATTCTTTGGCTTTAATGTTTCTGTATTGAATGTAGATAAATTATTTACATTCGTTTTTAAAATGATATCGTTTTGGGTTAAAAAATTATAATGAAAAAGACTATTATAATTCTGAAATAAATTACAATTATAAAAATACCTTGATTTTCATCTAAAAAACGATATCGTTTTGGGTTAAGGTGGATAAATTATCTACGTTTACAGGAGAAAAGGTGAACCCTTATCCTTTTATTGTAATGTTTGCATGTCGGTTTTGATACGAATATTGGAAGTGGGGGCATGATGTACATAATTACAAGAAGTTATCAAGTCGAATGAACGTATCTTGCCCAACCACAGAGCTGTTTTCAGTCTATGATTTTGATGTTATTAACTAGCAATACCGATTTAACCAGAGTCAATAGAAAAGCAAGAAATATACGTGGCTGTGATCCTTCTTCAACAAAATAAATAGAAACTCTCGCAAAGGCTTTTGTTTGTTTAGTAACTAGGACTAGTAGTTGTAGTTGATAATCCAAGTGGCCATTTGGTTTGGTGGAATAGTAGGAATTTCCCACTCGTCATTATCCCAAATCCATTCCATCTTTATTTATAGCTTCTCGCTCTGTGCAATTGGAGCCCACCCCAACCACCACAGTTTGTTTTCTTCCATTCTACACTCCTTCGTGATCACTACACTGAAGATTGGTGAACAACAAAGTGTTATTATGTACATGTCTAGGAAGAGACTATAGTTCAAAATGGTGGTTGTATATGGGTTGTTGATATGAGCAAGGGCAAGAAAGGCAAATTGTGGATAAAGGATAGTAAATAATCAATGGTTGAGAATAAATTTGAGTTTGTAGTCATAAAATTACTGTTAATTGGTGTATAAAAGGGAAGGGATTTATTACTTTGCATAAAATATAATCCATCTCCTACACACACAAATTGTAAAGGCAGTAGAATATTGTAAACCCATTTTCTGTCAGGAATAAATTACTTATTCTCATCTTCAACCTTTAAGATAGGATCCAAATCTTACGAGTTTAACACGTATTTGTAATACATACTTCAAAATAAAGGATTAATGTTTCTCATGTTATAGGAGATAATTTTATCTCTTATATTCACTGGGCTCATATATATATTTTTATTTCTTTTCTATTCACATGATCACGTTTATATGTATATAGAAGATAAAGTTTTATTTTATAATATGAGAATATTAATTCCATAAAACAATTATAGTTATAATACTTGTGTCAAATATTCTTCGTTACATTTTATATTTACATTTATTTTTAATTTTGTACAAATGTAAATAAAAATATTATGATTAGATAAATGGTAATATTTATTGTGTTTGAGATTTTTAATTTTTTTATTTTTTATTTTTAATTTTTAAATTAAAGAATTGTATTTTTATAATAAATATATGTGTTACATCATCCGTGTTGTCTATTGCTCCGAACTTTTGGGTTGGATGCTGCTTCTAAATTTATCAAATATCACATTTTACAATTTTTAAGAATTATTATATTCGCCTATTCAGGTCATATTATATTACTAAATTTATAGTAAGGCTTAGAGTCATACCCGCAATATGTGAATTAGGTCTTAAACAGTCGCGTCCAGTTCAAAGCCCCAATTTTGTTAAACTTTTTTGAAGCCACAAAATTCAGATTTTAAATTTAATAAAGAATGTTTAATTGCTATATCTATGTTGTGGCCTTCCCAATCAAATCAGTAGCTAGTAAAGTTACCGGTGATTTTGTTGATTTTCAGTATGCAAACGATTTTTGAATTTGGAAGTTAATGGATGGAAATTGAGGCCAAAAGCATTCTCCTTTAAGATTAAATATTTCGGTGGACCACTTTATGGAAATTGATTTTATTTTATTTTTTTTGCTTAAAAAAAACCTATTTTACTTGTATAAACTTTTTGGGTTTTTTTTAATCTTTCATAGAATAAAAATGAAAAATAATAAAATAAAACCAATATTTTTTTAATGAGTTCTAAAATAAGAATTAATTTCAAATCAATATAAATTTCATTTTTTTATTAAGAGTTTTGAATATAATATTTAATTTCTAAATCTAATCAAATCAAATTATTTTTAATTTTAGTTAATTTCAAACAAATTTAAATAAGTAAAAAATGTATTTATAATTGTTCCTTTTAATATTGATATTTAAACATTTAAGTGGGTAATTAATAATGATAATTTTGAATGAATGAAAATTGAACATTAAAGTGAAAGATTCCTTTAAGATATAATTCTTCAGATAAAGTAATTTTTTTTAATGTATCATTTAAAGTCTTTGAGAGGTGCATTCTCTTGTAAATCAGATAAGTTTGTGTAAGTTATTCCCTACTTTCTCTTTATAGCAATTTTTTGTTATTTTTTTATTAGACACAATTTATTTTTTTTGTTTAATAAGGAAGAAAAATGAGCTTAATAAACGGGAACAAAGCTTAGTTCCAACTTCCAATTGATTTTAATAATAAAAATTGTTTACACCCAAAACATAAAATGTAAGTAGAGATTGAAAAAAAATAGAAATCATACACATTTATTTCATATTTTTAAATTCAATAATTTATAATGTCATACTTAAAATATTAAAAAAAGGCACAACTAGTGTTGTGAAAATCGGATCGGACCGCAGGTTCAACCGATTGGCTCAGAAATTAGATCCAACTAATCTATTCCGATAACTTAATTGTATATGCATGTGAACAGATAACCCGATGACCCACCTGCACACAGGTTCAACCGACGAAAACCTAGAACGGTTTAATGGTTGAACCAATTTTGATTTTTTTTAAAAACCATTTTATGCATTGTGCAGCCACTAAGACTCGAATCGAGGTGACATAGTATGAGATAAAAGATAATAATCATTATGTCAATCCCTGATTTGATATATTTTATATCAACTATAATATTTATTACATACTATAATATTTATTACATACTTCCTTATAAATTCAAATCAAGTGGTTCAACCTGTGACCCACCTAGTACCACAACCGGGTCGATCACTGGTTCGACTTTTATAACATTGGTTAGGACTCACAAAATATATTTTCAAATATTATGAGAATATATAATTACATTATTATTGTAACACCCCGACTTATGTAAATATTTACACTAAGAGAGAACTTCCAAACTGTAAGTCAGTTACAATTTAAAGGCATTGTTCAACTGTCACTACATGGCAAACAAAATACATTATCCATTGTGCACACATGATATAATCTTATCTGAATTGTTGTCCTTGCCGAGAGTTCCTATAATGAAATTCCAATAGAGTGAGATGTGAATCTCAGTAATTTATAAAACCATTAAACTTACTCTACTATGATTCTGGGATTTGTCCTACTTGACAATATTTTAACTATACACCTCTGTAAAAAATTTCCTGAAAAAAAGCCAATCACATTTATATATCTACCTATAATCACTGAAGCACTAGTCGTCTAAAGCTATTGTATAGGTTCTTAAGCCCCGGATAAGCTATTATATATCCTGCATATAGCGATTGTATGTGTCTGTCCGTTATGGGTAGGGGTGTAAATGGGTCAGGCCGGCCTACAGGGGCCATAGGCCTGGCCTACGAAAAGCCTGGCCTGCCCTGGCCTACGCAGGTCAAGGCTCCCCTTTTTAGAAACATAGGTTGTAACTGTATGGCACCTAATATTTAAATTATTATATATTTATTTATTTATTCCCCTAACCTAATATTTAATATTTATTTGTTGTCATATGTACACACACACACACACACACACACACACACACACACACACACACACACACACACACACACACACACACACACACACACACACACACACACACACACACACACACACACACACACACACACACACACACACACACACACACACACACACACACACACACACACACACACACACACACACACACACACACACACACACACACACACACACACACTAGGATTCTCAATAAAATATCATGTTATAACAGGACAAACAAATGAATAAAACAACTAAACATCAATTATGTTGATGGACAATATTATATAGCAAAGCTTATGTCATAGATATCCTCGTTAGGTTGCTCGCTGAAGCGAGCTACACTAGCAAGAAGGATCACAGGGAGTGAAGTAGCAGGGTTTGCTTGCTGGGCTGCTCCCTAGAGCGAGCAAGTCCAGTGAGTAACTCTAGAGAGACCTGTTCTCATGGGGCTACTCGCTATATCGAGCGAGGTCAGCGAGAATTAGCATAAATGCAATTTTCAACTGCAACTGCTAACTGGGTTTCCCTTGGTCCAAAAACCCCACTTATATCAGCCCTAACCGATGCTATTACATCACCAAGTCCAAAAAAACATGCACGCAATGCGTGCACTCTAGATTATCATTAATCTCCCCAAAATCATAATGCATGTTTCATTTATCATATAGGGTGATTATGCATAATCCACATTTACCAAAAAATCAATAAACATATGCATGTTCAAGACAATAATTCGAATTAGTAATGGAGTAAATAAGATAGTTTTATAACTTTCACAAGGGCAGTGATGGTTCGTTTTTGGTATACGCGACGGTTATAACCGCCACAAATTGCAAAAATGCATTTAGCGACGGTTGTAACCCTCGCGTATACAAAAAATGAACCACCGCAAAATGCCTATTTTGTTTGTAGTGGGTGATGGTTCTTTGAGTGACTCTAGTTCTCTCCTCCGTTCCTTCCTCTTGTTCCTCTCCGTTTCAAACAAAATAATCCACGGAGATGCTACATGCAACACAAGAGGAACGAGACTCTTAGAGAAATATATAAATTGTTGATGTAACTTCACTTAATAGCTTAATTTTTATGTTGAAATGGTATCAAAGCCTCAGTGTCCCGAAGTCGATCCTCATCATCTCTCATTTTCTTTTGTGAAATTTCTTAGCACAAGTAAGTGGATCTGTGCATTATTCGCTTTTCAAACCCAATAAACTATTGTGTGAGAGGGCATGTTAGAAATATATAAAAATTATTAATTTAGTTTCACCCAATTGTTTAAGCTTTTGAGTTATTTGTTTTTTTACATATTATCAGAGCTTCGATGTCACGAATTTAATAATACATCAGACTCAATGTATTAAAAAATTGTATCATCAATTAAAACCGTTAAAAGAACATAAATTATATCCTTTAAAAGTCCTTTTTCTAAATATAAAATGAATAAAATTGCAAACAAATGCTTGGTTCTGCGACAAAGAAATTTGTCAATGATTCAACTCTGTATGCTTGAATCCGTGGGCCATCAGCTAAAACTGTGGGCGTCACCTTCAGGAGAACGAAAGAAGAATTTTTAGGTTAAAGTATTACAAAGTAAAGTATGTTTATCCAAAAAGAATCACTTCCACGTCAGTTTCTTACTTTTTTATTTGATTTGTTGTCTTACTTTGTCTTTGACACGACTCAAGGGTGGTTCTTTTTCCATGGTTCATTCAACTACCTCATTGACAATGCGAGTTCATCAATCACCGCAAAGATTGTAGACCCTGCAGGCCTGCATCAAAGCAAATAATTTTTTTTCTTTATAATGCACATTTTTTTTATTAAAAGTTTAAAATAAGAAAATTTATGTGACATTGAAAATGAAAAAATAGAATAAAGTTTCTTTTGGGTCCTCAACAAAAAAATATGGGATCCATTTTAATCCTGTAGAAAAAAAATCGACTTGTAATTCTTCTGAAATTTAAAATTAGACTGACATTGAAAATAACAAAAATATTTTGAATTTCAGAAAAGTCAGCCTTTTTTTTTTAAATTGGCTCCCATGATATATATTGATGATCCAAAAAACTTTAAAATATAAATACAATTAAATGAACTATATTTTTGTAATTTCAATAGAGTAACCTTTAAAAAAATGCTACAAATTACCGAATTCTATCCAAATTTAAACCTCTAGACTTTACCACACACGCAGAATCAAAATTATGAGTTCCTATAAAACCAACAAAGGACGGACAATTATAAAAATAAAACTCATGATTGAATTCTTCAAATGTTGGATTAATGTGAATGGAGAATATTTTGAATTTTTTTTTAAAAAATAAAATATATTAATAAAGTCAGCCTTTTTTTTTATTTTTTTGCTTTTAAATTGGCTCCCATGATATATATTGATGATCCAAAATATACTTTATTCTAAATATAAATACAATTAAATGAACTATATTTTTGTAATTTCAATGAGAGTAACATTAAATTCTCAATGCTACAAATTACCGAAAATTAATCCAATCATTGGCTAATATCTACCTCTAGGAGACTTTACCATACACGCAGACTCTTCCTACGATTAAGCGAGGGGATAAACCAAATTAGTTTATAATCTACCACACATCGAATGGTATGGATGTATGTTTATCAACCTTATTTTAAATATTGATTCCAACCTTGGCCAGCTGAGGAGGTAAATAACTAAATATTCAAACCAACCTCATTCTCATTCGTCAATGTTTTCTTAATTTTTGTAGCAACATATGTTTTTTCTTGGGGGACGAATATGGAACTTAAATTTTTGTATGGATATTAGCCTATTTTTAAGTCATGAATTATAATTTAAGAATAATAATAGTAACAAAGAGAGTAATTACCTAAAAATAAAAGATCAATTTAAAAACTGTTCAACTAAATTAGTAAGTAATGTACAGTTAAATTCGTCAGCTTGATGTGCCATCATTATGGGTTATAATTTGATTAGATTATTGTTAATTCAATAATATTAAATTCCAAGGACATTAAGAACCTACAAGCACCACGTTCTCATTGTAATTAATGTTCAAGTTGCTCACAACCCATAGAAATCCGAAGGTCCACCCACAGGTTTGATCGTTAATAATTTTGAGCCGGCCTTTTCTATTCACGGCAAGAAAACAGAGGATAATGAAATCAAATGTAAAAAAAGAAAGAAAGAAAGTTTACTGAACTAAAAATGGTTTTTATAATTATCAAGTAATATGAGAGTTGAAATTTCATGTTGTAGAGATAAAAAGCATGTGAGACCCATATGGTAGAAAAAATTATGTGTAGGACCCACATCAGTACGGAAATCGAAGGATGTGTAGAAAGATTACAATTCTCATGTTAATTAAGAATTATAAAACCCATTAAAAATATACAAAAACTTCATCCATCTTAAATTTAAAAAAGAGAAAGAAAGTAAGTTTAGTGTTAAAAACGTTTTTCCCTATTTTTTTGTTTTTGTTTCCAAAGGTATCATTCGGCCAATAACCAAAGACTAATCCTTTCGAGATTAGAGATCACATTAAGTGGATAAACCTCTCCCAACAAAACATTTTCCCTACACACGGCCAGGAATCAAACCCTTGTCAACATGCTTAAGGAACACAGCTATCTACCAATTGTGCTGAACTTTGTTGGTATGTTTTTTCCTACTTTAATCCTCCTTAATTGTGATGATTTCCTAAAAGTTGAATTTCCTATTAACATATCCACATTGAATTTAGACTGTTTGATGTTAAAAAAATAATCCTTTAATCATAATCACTTAATTAAAAATTATATTTTTCTCTCTTTTATCTATTATCAATAAATAATTATAATCAAATAATTAGGATTATCACATTACTATTTTTTCACGTGAGATAGGATGCATGCCCATTTATAGAATGAGATGAGATAGAATCTTCTCGTAATTTTCATTTTCAATTATTTCTTTTAAAAACGTAATAATTGTGAAAAAAAAACTTGAAAGGAAGACGTGGCAAGCAAGAGCAGGCTCGCACCATAAGAAATTGTGGATGGTTCCGCAGGAGATCACCCCGTCAATCTCCATCCGAGAATCCGAGGCGCATAATAACCATTAATCATGAATTAATAAAGCAAGTGGGACCCACTTCATCTAAGATGTCTGATTCCGGTGACAAAAAAATCATCACCCACTTGTCTTAATTTGACGGACTAATAATTTATTTATTAAATATTATAAACACTCATAAATTTCCCATTTATTTACGAGTGAATGACTATATTGCCCTCGTATCCATCCTCTATATAAGGAATTCCACACTCCTGCTTCATTTCGCATTCTGTGTGTGTGTCCTTTATTGCTAAAAAGGGAGAATAATTAATTTTCTGATAAGATGTTGGGTGTGTTCAGCAGCTCCGTTATGTCTCCGCCGGAAGAGCTCGTGGCCGCCGGGAGCCGAACGCCGTCTCCAAAGATGACGGCGGCGGCTCTGGTGAATCGGTTCGTTGAGAGCAACGCGTCTGCAGTGTCAGTGCAGATTGGAGAGCATGTCCAGCTGGCTTACACTCACCACAGCGAGTCGCAGTTGCAACCCAGGTAAAGTAAACATGATCACTCACACCTAAGCGACGTCGTTCTGCCACAAAATAAGCGGAAAATCGTAGAACCGTGTGATGGGAGGGTAAATCATCCGATCGGATTGGACGGTTGATTGTTCCCCATCCCTCCATCACACGGTCCTTATGTGCCCAATTTTGCATGGGGCTAGTGTGACGGTTCAGGACTGTAATGAAGTTGTTTTTTTTTTTTTTTTTTTAAAGAAAAAATAAAATCCCACCATCTACTTTAGCCCATGTTTGGATAGACTTAAATTTACAGAAATAGTTAAAAAAAAATTGTCAAATTTTTGTTGTTGTTGTTGTTGTTATTTTAAACTCAAACTATTTGTTTACTCCAACTTAAATACAGAAATAGTTATATGTATTTGTATTAGATACTTTAAAGTAATTTTGTTGTTGGTGTTGTTTTCCTTATGGTCTAAGCAAAAGACTGACATGACTCCTTGACCATATTACTCAATCACTTACCGTGGAAATAATCTACCTTTTATAAATTTTATAAAAGGTAATTTTTTTAATATCAAAATGAGTTAATTAAATTACACAGAATAAGATTGGACAAAAAAAAAAAAAATCTATTTTAACCTGGTTATAGTTATGTTGATTTGAGTCAGGTTGACGAGTCAACTTCATTTTTACTTTTTTTAGAATACTTTACTGATGTCATTTAATATCAAAGAATTTTAAAATAACAAAAATAATGTTAATTTGTATTAAAATATTTTCAAAAAATATGTAATTCAAGTGATTAAGGTTTGTTTGGATGAATTTTTTCTTCAGAAATTATTTTTTCTCACTACAAAATTCATTTGGATATTTGTTTTAAAAAAAGTAGAAATCATAAGAAAAAAGTCAAAAATTTAATTTTTAAAAAGTTAAAAATTTTAGCTTATAAAAGAAGCAAAAGTCAAAAATCAAATATTTTTTTTTTTAAAATCTAAATAGTTTTAACTTTTATAAAAATTATTTCTGAAATAAGTAAAGCATAATTTTTTTAGGGGAAGTGTATCATTTTAAAGAGGAGGTAACAAAAAAAAATAAAGTTGTCTCATTTTAATAGAGAGATAGATAAAAGAAGGGAAATAAACCCATGATAAACAAAAATAAAGTGATTAACGATTTATCTCTTATGTTTATCTCATTGAAATGATATAAATTGTGTAATTTAAAAGGATAAACATTTTTCCTATTTTTTTATAAACCCATCCGAACAATTCTTGGGTTACAAAACTGAAGTGATTATGGATTTAAGGTGTTGTTCAAATTATTATTTTTATTTAAGTTAACTTACTTTTATTAATAATTGCAAAAATATCACTTTTTTCATTTTCAAAAAATTGTAACAGAAATGTTGTTTTCATTTTTTTCCATAATATCTTAAAAGAAGAAGAAATGGTGTGAAAATTAAGTAACATTTTTGTAATTATAAACTAAAATTTGTCGATTAAAAAAATGCAGGTGCGACTTAGGTTAAATTGAGTGGGTTCGTATTTGTATGCTCAGATTCGGACTAGCTCAATTCTTATATGGCCCAATTGTATTTGAGAACGATGATTCCTTAATGGCCCGATGTAATTTGGATTGGGCAAACACTTTGTTTTATGTGATTGCCAAACAAGCATTTAGTCATTCGAACACTGTTTGTACTTTTTGAGATTAATAAATGAGCTGATGAGGTTGTTGGGGCTGAAAACCCACGAGACATCATTGAGCAAAAAAATAAAATCTATTTGATTCTTGATTATACTTTTTGATATTACAGTACTATTGGCTTATCAGAAGGATGATATCTTTTTCCATTATTTTTATTTTTATTTATTTTTGGCTAGGGGGAGACTCACATCCTTAACTAGTGTGATTGTATTCTCTTAGTTCAGTAGGTTCTTAACTATGTTTTTGGTTCGAACATTATTCAGTTCAATTACAAATTTAATTGATTGAATCAATTTAACATTAATGTTTCTCCAGTTCAATGTTCTTGAGACAGGGTTTATCTGATGCAGCCGTTGTTCTTAGTGACTTTCTAGAACAGTATAATATCTATGATGTGCTTATTAGCTAGAACTTAGTATGCAATGTTATTAATTATACCTTATTATCTAAATATTGAGTGGGAAAATGGCAGATCGTTTGCTGTGAAGGATGAGGTGTTCTGCTTATTTGAGGGAGCACTTGACAATTTGGGTAGCTTGAGACAACACTATGGACTGGCCAAGTCTGCCAATGAAGTACTTTTGGTGATTGAGGCTTACAAAGCTTTACGTGACCGAGCACCTTACCCTGCCAATCACGTCGTTGGCCATCTCAGTGGCAACTTTGCTTTCATAGTTTTTGACAAATCCACTTCTACCCTCTTTGTTGCCTCTGTAAGTAATCATAAATCCCACCAACCATTTGTCTTGATCAATAACCATGTGCTTTCATTTCTTTCTCATTTTATTCGTATTATTTTTGACAGGATCAATTTGGTAAGGTACCTCTATATTGGGGAATAACTGCTGATGGATATGTAGCATTTGCTGATGATGCAGAATTGCTTAAAGGTGCTTGTGGCAAGTCACTTGCTTCTTTCCCTCAAGGTGGGTTAACTTCTATCATGTGCTTATATATTGTCTGTCATGTCAGTGTGTACCACAGTTCCCAAAACTTTGGCAACTATTTCTTGCAAGTGACAAAAAAAAATGCTTATAGTGATTCAGATCGGGTCATTTAACTTTTCAAGATGATGATATTATAACAATGTTATAGACAGAAATTGGAAAGAAAAGTTGGGAGATATGATATGTGCTTATGTCTGTCAGTGCGTATCCCCGAATAAGTTTTATGCAATAATATTGTTTGAAGGGAGGGTTATATTTACAATTTTTCTTTTTTACAAACTCTTATAAATTACACTATATATTAGGGACAATACATTATGTGCTGGAATGTACTACCCCTAATACACATTATAGTTTGTAAATAAAAAGTTTGTAAATATAACTTTCTGTCTGAGTTCTGTTTTTCTCCCTCAAATTAAAGGAGTTTCTCTCTAGTTGTTGACATTGTTGCTCTCTAATTGGACAGGATGTTTCTACTCCACAGCTGTGGGAGGATTGATGTGCTATGAGAATCCCAAAAATAAGATTACTGCAGTACCTGCTAATGAGGAGGAAATCTGGGGTGCAACCTTCAAGGTAACAAAATGAATGAATATAAACAAAATTGTTGTTATAGTGCTCCATTCTCGTTGCGGATATTCTTCTTTAGGTCATTACGTACAGTTTCTTCTGAAAGTTTGGAACTACTAATAATTGAAGCTTGCATTTGGAATAGGGGGTAAATTAAAAGCCAAGAAGAAGTGTTTAAAAAGTTCAAAAAGTCTTGTGAAGTTAACCATAGAATCGTTAAGAATGAAATTTAACTGACCCAAAGTGGTGGTTGTCAAACCAACGGAAGAATTAGACATAATATCCATTGAAGGTACCGTTAGAACTAGCAACTGAAGTCAACAAATAATGTGACCAAGACTGTCATTAAATTTCACGTGGAGTCCTTTATTTCCAGTTTATGGGAAACTCAGCTATTGTTTATTTAATTTCTGTTTAATTTTCATTTCAGTTGGCTTCCAACATTTCTTGCATGCATAGTCTAGGGTCTTTTGCTCTCCATTAATGAGCTGTAACTCCAATTCTTTTGTACTAACTGTCAATTTGGTGGGATGAAATATCAGGTGGAAGGTCCAGCAGTTCTTGCAGCCAGAGAGTAAATCTTCCCATGGACTATGATGTGTTAACGGAGCAATGGGGTTTATGTAGATGTGACCCCAAGGCATGCATGAGGGGCCATGTAATTAAATAGCTTGATGAGTGATAACTTGAGTGGATCAAAGTAGTAGGGGTGTAACCTTGTTCATTAGATAGAGAATTTACTGTTTCTATCAATGTACAGTTATGCTTTTCAATCCAATAAGTCTGGTTTTCGATATTCTCCCGTCATTTTATATTTAATTTAAACCTTCTTAATTTTTCTCAGGTTCTTTAAATATATGGCAAAACCTGCGCAATAAAGCATCTTAGTTTTTCTGATACAAATAGTTGTTAAAAAGTTTCACTCTAACTACATGCTTAGAGCCATGCCTAAACAATATAACCCTTTTCATAATTCTTTTGACATTTAACCCTTGTCTACGGCTATTACAATTTTCATTGTTCGGGCAAAAAGGAAAAAAGATCACGAATGAAGCAATTATATACTGTCAGATCATCTATGAGGACGGGCATGGAGAATCAAGGAAACGTACATTATCGTCTAATCCAAAATATCGACTTGTTCTATTTCTGTTTTACAACTCCAAGAGATGTAAATGGTAATTACCAGGATTCATGATTACGATACATACTGCAGAGTATCCCCGTATCCACTGATAAAGCACTCTAGGGATATGTCAACAAGACATACATTTAGCACAAAGATGAGCAACATATTGTAGTTTTATGTGGCCTTCAAAGATCCAAAGGATATAAAAATCCATTAATTTATGAGTACCCTGATACTAATTTTGAGAGAATCTTCTATTTTCGATGTGAGACTCCAAGTCCCATACCTTGCAATAGGATGGTAACATCTTACCACGCTCCGTAGCCCCAATACCCATGTGGCCTGATTTTGTGCTAGTCTTTTACTAGCTCTGCACGAACATTGCAATGCTAACATTACCGGCCGAGCCGCTCGATTGCAACTGAGAGGCATGGTGAAAAACTCTATACCAATTGATACGAATATTGGGAGAACCTCATCCCAAAAGTTAGCTTGGAAGATAAGAGAACCTAAAGTCCATATAAACCCTAACAGGAATCTTACGTTTCCAATATGAGACTCCAAGTCCCATATCTTGCAATATGGTTGTAACATACTCACTCCCATAGTATTTTTTAGCCTTAATTTTAAGAAGTTTTGTATTTGTACCTTTTATTTCTTGAAGTGCATTATGATCCTTCAGTGTACATCCTTAAGTTATTTTGGGATAAACTCTGGTCAACAAACTTTCTTAGACTCTTTATCATGGCACAACAAACAGACAAATTTTAAACATTAAAAGTAGACTATACAGAACAGACAGTGGGAAATAAAGACATGAAAGGAGAAAACTCAAAGAAGGAAAAGAGAGAGAAAAGATTCTAGCAGGATGACATGAAATTAGTTGCTAGTGGTAAGTGTCTGCAGGACAGAAACGGAATTAACTGGCAGGACAAATGCCTTCCAAACTGCAACAAAGAATGCAAAAACTTAAAAATAACTTAGTCACAGTGACAAAACTAATGTCTGTCTAGAATACACTACCTTTTCCCTAAGCGTTCGATAATGTCCCCAGTAACCGTTGATCTTTTCTTATCCGAGAAAGCTAGTGCTGCAGCCTTCCTCAATATAGCAGACCCAGCTATGCATCCCAAAACTGTTGGATTTTTATAACTGGAACAAAAATATAATTATGGATATAACTGGTATTTAAAGATGGGCCTGCATATGTAAGCAAAACAGAAAACATTTCTTGTAGAATCTGGAAAGTTATGAAAGAGAACCTGGGATTTGAAATAGGATCAGCAGCTGAGATATGTTGACGTGCCCATGACAAGAAGACAGCAACACTGCACCAATTAAAATCAGTATACTTGACAAAATTTCAGATTCCAATGGTCAATGGGGAAGGGTACATAATGAAATGGAATGGAGTGAATTAGGATGGATTGGAATAAAGATCCCATACCATTGTTTGGATATCAAAGATGGAGTGGAGTAAAGTTTCCACTCTCTTGTTTGGAAATAATAGTAGAAGGGAAGGGAATGGAATGGTATGAATTATGAATTTTAGTCCTCATATTACCCTTATCTCAAACGCATCAACGTTGCGAACTCCCTTAATGGTGTCAAGAAGCTTTTGATTTTGTTTACAGGACAAATGTGTAATTTAATAATTATATTCGTAAAATGTAACTTGGCTGCATCTTATAAACCCAGATGTTTTTGGACGGAGGGGGGGGGGGGGGGGGGGGGGGGGGGGGGGGAAAAAAAAAATGGGAGTATGGGTGGAATGGATTCTACATGTTGCATTTATTCCACCCATCCTATTTGAAAAAATCTAAACAATGATAAGAAATGTCATTCCATTCCCCTACTTCCATCAATTCAAACTTAGACAACACCATAAATTTTAAACTCGAGTAGTTTCGATTTTCTGACACTCGGTAAATGATTTGCTTTACTCCAGGATCAATATTTTCTCATAGCTAAGGATAATTCACAATTGAAGTATGCATTAGCAGCATTACTTACATAAACAATCTCCTTCTGAGACCTAAAGTATTTTTAAGTAGTAGATCAAGTAGGGTGCAGTCAACGGATGAGGGTAGAATTTATTGATTGAAAGAGAAAATCAATATCCTACCTGAAAGTACATCATCAAATTTTGAAATGGATAGGTAGCATAGAAGAGTGAAGGAAGGTGTAGAAAAATCAATGATTAGAAAAAAAAAACTCCATCTCACAAAAGAGAGGAGGCATCTAAACATATAGCAAAAAATTTCCCGTCAAGGAAAGACCAAAAGAAAAAGAAAAATGAGTTGCCTTCCAGAAAGGATATCACCTTGGCCACCACAACGCCTAGGAGAACCATAGATACTCACTGATTTGACTGTATGAATAATAATATAACCACAATCAAATGATTTCCATATCTGAAAATCTCTATTATATATTACATATACTGGTGCAATGTGCATACAGGACTGTCAATTGCACCATCCCTAGGTTCTAGGTCATGCTTGGTAGAACATTTCTGTCTGTTCCAAAACCTAAAGCCCTTATTCAATTCAGGCATAGGAGACGCCCAACATATGCACCAAAATAGACAAATTTAGAACGACAAAGTTCTTTATTGCAATTGCAAAATGTTTGAGTGAAAGAATGATGAATGAGAAGATGAATGAGAAACAAAGTTCATCTTGAACCTCTCTGGAAAAGAAAGACTTATATTTACCAAAAACCTACCTGTGTCACCAGCACTTATGAGATCAGATTTTCCTTTCCTTAGGATAGTAACACCACCAATCCTACCCATGAACAATCCACAATTGTCATTAAAATGGTGGCTGAATCACAGATACTAATGAAAAATCACTGAAATACATCTGGCATCAAAGCAAACTACTTAGAATTATGCCATTATCTAATTCCTTGTATTGCTAAATGATGCCAATTTTCTTTTAGCAAGACATGAAAAGGATCATAATCTGCTTTCACATTTCGCACTGTACTCAAGTAAATTTCACAACGCAGAATAAAGACAAACAACTGATACTTGTTTAAATCTCTGTTAGTAAGAGTATATGTTTGGATTTTACAGAATTTGCATGCTCAAATTGACTATCTAGATATACTTTTCATAAATATAATACAATAAATACACAAGGATCAATTGCCTGAAAACACTGACACAAAACCGGTAATTTGAAACAAGAAACTTACTGTTTGGCAACAGATAGCAATTGCTGAGCAGCATCTAAGTCATTTACTTCAGAACTCAGTACTTTCTGAACAAGGCGCTTATATTCATTGACATTTGGTGTTAGAACAGCTAAGGCATAGCCACTGACAAGGTCAAGATTATTTGTAACAAGAAAAAGTCCATCCTGAAAATCACCCAAAATTTGACCAGAATGTTCAAATATATACCGTCTTAATATGCAAGAATATGCACATGTTAATCAGGCCATGTCTCGGGTGTCTAAACCTCAATATACATACCCCATCTATAACTATCGGGATGTTTGACTTTCTTGCATGTCTCATGATGTCACTCACACAGTCCTGAATACATCTTGCAAATATTAGAATAAAAAGATCATGGACATTGGCAGGAGGAGGGTCATAAAAGCATATAAGACAATATCATAGATCTCAAATGAAAAAAAATGTATTGCATATGTCCAATACCACAACAGGGAAAGAGAAAAACTTTATTATTAGAACTTCAGTACAAATTAGTTTTAAGTTTCAAGAGTTATGAGCTCAAGCTTTATCAAAATTTAAGCCAAATTATCTTTCACATAAATAAGGGGTAGAGTCCATAGAAGGGTTAGGCCCATTGTGTGGGTGTATAGTAGGCAACCTTACGTTGCATTAGTAAGAGGCTAATGACATAATTCGAACTTGTGAGCTCCAGGTCACATGGTGACAACACCAACCGTTGTGCCAAGGCTCCCCTTCGGGCTTTCACATGAATAAAAACAAACAAAAAAAGTTCTTGGGTTCTTCTCCAATAGTTTATTTTCTTATACCGAGTACTTCTTTTCAGTCTTTTAGTCATCATTATTCATTATGTCATAGCTGTTTTCTTTTTTTAAAAAAGAAAGAAAGAATAATCCATATTTATAACTAACATTACATGTAGGGGTGTGCAAAATAACTATAAAAGTG
The DNA here is from genome assembly GCA_032173675.1 of Gastrolobium villosum. NCBI lineage: Eukaryota > Viridiplantae > Streptophyta > Magnoliopsida > Fabales > Fabaceae > Gastrolobium > Gastrolobium villosum. The sequence goes on along the minus strand of JAVKPL010013618.1, from coordinate 614,916 downwards.
GGTCGATAATATATGCCGGTTTTACTGAAAAAAGAATGAATGTAGTTTACCACCCTCCACGGTTACATGTTTTTATAACTTTATTTTTTAAAATTTTTAATTTTTTTCTTTTCAAAAGGGAATGGTGTAAACTGTTTAAACCAATTCGTTATAACCAAGCCCCCTAGTTACATGAAAGGATGAGGTAATATATGCTTACTGAAAAAAGAATGAATGTAGTTTACCACCCTCCACGGTTACATGTTTGTACATATTAGGGAATGGTGTAAACTGTTTAGTTATAACCAAGCCCCAATCTAAGGTCACACGTCATTTGGTCAGAAGATATATAACTAAAAGACTAAATGGACACATCTCACTAAAAATGAGAAAGAAAAGTTGAGAACTTAAGATAGCACTAAATCCAAGAGTAAACACAATACGTTAAAGATAAGCAAGATACCCATGTGTCTAATAAAGCTGGCACCCAGAGAAGCATTCAAGAGAAAGCATACCAGAAGAAATGGGTCTCTTCCAAGGCCTGGACCAACAACTAGACAGGTAAATCTTTCCATCCACTTATCAACTTCAGCAAGAACCTTGCTTGATATAGATCTTTTGTATTCCTCCCTGAAATTAGTCTCTCAAAAAAAACATCCACTTGATTTTGAAATGTCCACACAGAACAATGAAGATTAAGTAGAAGACTGAAAGTTGTGTACCTGACATTGTAAGATTCTTCTAAAACAGGGTGCACAATCAACTCAGGACTGTAGCTTTTAATGACAGCAGCAGCATCTTTTGTACAAAACACATGGGATAGATATGCACCCTGCATGGGTGGGAAAATAGTAGGATAATTTAAATTGACAGGACTATATATATATATATATATATATATATATATATATTATGGGAGAGATAGGAAGAGGGGAGAGAGAGGAAGAGAGGGGGGTTCAGAAGTTACTTCAAAATATATAGAGAAATAGAAAGGTAATCTGTGAGTCATTCAATCAAATGAACCAAATGGAGAATTCAGTGCCAAGGGGAAAAGGTAAATAGTAAAAGAGTGCAGGTACTAACAATTTTCAAGGCTGAAATTGCAGCAAAATATGGAGCACCTGTGTATTCACGGCAGCCTCCAATAACAGCTATATTTCCTGATTTGAAACATAAGTGAAGGAAACATTAAATGTTTCTTCTTTTATTCAGCCACAAAATAAAAAACATAAGTCACATGTAATATAACTTTCTGAATTATCTATTATAGATTAACACAGCTCACAACATGAAATGAATGAATGAACTAAGAAAGAAACTTCTGTAAAGAACTAATTCAATCCAAAAGCTTAAAGAGAAAGTAGGGGATAGCTTGCCCCAGCATACTTTCAGTGATGGTAAAAAAAAATGTATAACACGGACAAGGAATAAAAAAGAAGCATAGCTGTATAACAAGTAAATTGCAACATGGTATGATTAACGAAAGACATATTACTTTTTCATTGGGAATTACAAGAATGTTATACCTGCCTGGCCTTTATGTCTGCTAGGATCAAAGGCAGGAGTAATTGCTCGAATAATACTCTCAGAGTCAACCTCAACAGACCTTAGAATGGGTTTGATGATCAATTCCAATGGAGCCTCCCAGAGATCTTATCAAGAATTGTTATCTTCTGAAAAACAGGAGAACAATCCAGTACGCAACTTTTTGCACAATCCAAGAAGGCTATCTGGGAATTCATGCCATGTTTCATTAACATGAGCAAACGGCACTCCTCTATTAACAAACCCAAGCAAGAATATCTCTCATACTTCCAAAAGTGACAAGATGAAGAACCCCATTTTATTTATCAGAATGAGCAAAAAAAGGCTCCACTCATTGTATATAAAGGTAAGATCATTTATGCATTTACGATCCGAGTGTGTATATATATATATATATAAAAGAGCAATAAACTCAAGAAAATCTTCTAAAACCAGCACGAAAAATTATTATGTACAACACGGTTAGTGTCAGTAATGTGAAAAATAATTAGGTCTCCAAGGGACCAGATGGTTGTAAAAGCAAAATAATCCTACGGTGACAAGCTATTTATTTTAGATTTATGAGAAAACACAACAATTCAGAATATTTGATAGTCATCAAGACGGGAGTTGAATATAAAAAAAAATGTTCATCTCATAGGCACTAAATTTCAAAGTTAATTTATTTATGATACAAACAAGCGAATAATAATTGCTAGCATGTCAATATTAGCATTATGCAGTATATTACTAATTTCTTCAGCCAACCAACTAAAATTCTTACCTGCAATATCTCAAAAACACATAAGCCATGTTTTTAATTTTAATCAATTCCCCGGAAAGGATGATTGAACTCAGATACAAGTTTATGAATTACACACAGATACAAGACTCAAAATTCTCAGACAACACAAGACAGTGACCCACAAACTTCACAATACCTCCAACTCTCACCGTCTCAGAGTCAACTCCTCAAACCCACCGTTTAATGATTCGGCTAGCTTGGCTTCGATGGTTAAGGTTTTGTTCACCATTCAGCGATAAAGATTGACAAGTCAATTGAGGATTGTGCACTCTTTTTCTTAAAAAGAAAAAAGAAAAAAAGAAAAAATATAAAATTAGGATATTTTTGTAATTATAATTTATGTTAAGATTATAATAATTTTTTTCATATTTATTTATTAAAACAACGTTTTGGAAGTAATTATAGATAAATTATCTACATGTTAGAGATATTAAAGCCAAACTTAAAATGTATAAATAAAATTAAAATTTTTTATTTTAAAAAATTATAAAAAAATATTTATAATAAGTTTAGATAGAATTTACATATTTAAAATTTAAATATTTTTTATATTTTAAAAGAACAAATATTTTAAATTATAAATTGATGAATAACCATTTAACCTAAATGTTTAAGATGGTTTTTATATTTTGACTTAATTCCACTTGAAAATAAAGATCCCAATGAGGATTGAACTCGTGATTGATTCTGATACCATAATAAATATTCATTTCAATAAGAGTTTAAGTTTGTAAGTGAAGGTCATTAATTATTTTTATATTTTCCTAACAAAAACATATATAATTAATTTAAAAAAATTGAATATGAAAGTATAAAAAATAAATGCTAGAAGGATAAATTAAGAGATTAAGTCATTTTCAACTTAATGTATTCTAATTCAAGATAAACTGAGCGGATTAATTAAACACAATATTAAGGAATGGTTTCAGACTTTCAGCTGTCTGCTCTATGTTCTGCTGATAATGCGGAGACTTGATAATCATGTTAAGCTGACTATTATGATTATATTGTCAAAGATTTTTACCCCAAAATTTGTTTAAAAAAGAAAGATGTTGTTCTAATAAGGAATATCATATTTTGTTATTTTGATTGAGCCTCCAATTAAGAACAAAGGTGTTCGTTTTTCTGATGTGGGTCTGGTACTTTGCATTATCTGTTACAAAATAGATAATACGGATAGTGTTTTTCATTGAGCTGAGCACACACGGGGTATATGTGACATCAGACTCAGACACCAATAATTCTTGGAATTGATATTTGTTTTTTCAATTTATAAAAATAGTCCTATATATAGCAGAGACAACACAGATTAAAGAAGTTGATGATGCTGCTTCCTTCGTTATCTATTTCTGATTGTAACAGTAACTAAGAGAGACTCGTGAGGTTCAAAGATGCTTTCGCAGTTGCCAAAGTTGGAATGCACCGCAAGCTGCTCATTCCTTCGTACCTATAAAGCTTTCATTGCTCATAACTGATGCACTGAATCCACCAGACACCTTTCATTCTTACCTTTTCTCTATGTATCCAATTTGGCACACAGCTAATTAATTTTAGAACTTACCAAGATGCTCGAAGTAGCTAATGTACGTTCTGCTATACAAACACCCATCACAAATCCGTTTATATCAAGACATTAAAATTTGGTTTCAATAGAAAAATATTTGTGGATCCAAATACTCCGATAACTCTCAATCAATGTAACCAAATAAGTATATATTGTTATATAATTTTGATAAAAAGTTAAAATTAATATATAGTTTAAAAAAAGAGACAAAGTGATTAAAAAAATTAATTGAGCAGCACAATGTTCAATCACCCCACATCCTCTCATGTTGAAGTTGCTTTCTTGCACTTAACATCTATCTATAACATAACAGAAACAGTTTTTCTTTCTCATAAAAAAAATAAACATATTCCACTTAACATTTTCCGAAGGAGCTCATTTCCAAAGTCGCTATAACCCCAGCAGTCCAATATCTTTGACCTTTCTACAGTAATACAGTGTCGTTATTTAACGTTAAAATGCAGCCAGTAACGAACCACCTCATATATTTTTGGCACGTGTATCACGGTCCATTCAGAAGCCTAATTTCTTCCAGTATTTTCAAACGAGCGTGTGACACGTGTCATCCTACCGTTACCCCATTTTCATTCCAATTACCATAGAGGTATAGTGGACTCACCCACGTTTACACCGTTGCCAAGTTGTCTTATATAACTCTGAAGCAAAATCCTCGTTTTGTTTTAATCAATACTTCACCAAATCTCACTCTGTCTAGAAAATAATTGAAAACCGGTGAATGAATGAATACTCGTTTGCTTTCGTTACACCCATCTCTTTCTTTTGGCTTTTCATTGATGGTATTTACTAAACTGACCTACCAAGCAAAGCTAAAGCTAAAAAAAGATGCTTCTGATTAATTGTGGTGTGGGGCATGAATGCCATGTTGCTTGCATGCTACCCTTCTGTGCTTACAAGTTTCTGTTTTTCTGTGTGTCCCGTCATCAGTGTTGACGTTAGAGCAATACCCAGAATCTAAAATTTGAATTTTATTGTAACTTAAATGTCTTCTCCTAAGAGCTCATAACAGCAAGAAGTTGAAGCCATGTCAGTTTTTGAAGCTTTTAAGAGGGCTAAGCGCTTTAGGATGTTTGAGCCGTCTCTGGGCGTTCTTGGGTTTGTTGTTGTTACTGCCTTTGTGATTTGCTGCTTCTTCTATTTGGATAACAGAGATTTTGCTACAAGATTTGGGTTCTTGGATCAACCTCAGAGGTTTATTTGGCTGCGGAGAAAAGGTTCTACTGAGGAACGCAGAGTTGAGTTTCTTGGAGAGAAGGGTGGTGGGTGTGATTTGTTTGATGGGAAATGGGTTTGGGATGAGAGCTACCCATTGTATCAGTCAAAAGATTGCAGCTTTCTTGATGAAGGATTTCGGTGTTCGGAGAATGGACGACGTGATTTGTTTTACACCAAATGGAGATGGCAACCCAAAGATTGCAACTTACCCAGGTTTGATGCTTGTTGATTGTTCTTCATTGCTTTCACAGTTTCACTTTAGCACTTTCAACTTGATTTATGTTTTTCGTTGCTTTCAACTCTGAGAAAATAAAGATAAAGATGGTAAATTAAATTGCTGGTCTAATAATTTCAATTGTCTTTTTTAATTTTGAGTATCTTGAGATATATAGTACCTGATTCGATGAACAACTAATATGTATCCCAAGGTTCTTCACATGGTATCATAGCTTCGCCGCATCCAATTTCTCTTGTGTAATTTCTTAGCACAAGTAAGTTGGGTCTGTTGCATTGTCCACCCTTCAAGCCCAAAGGCTCTTGTGTGAGGGGGCGTGTTGAGATATATAGTCCCAGTTGGATAAACAACTAATGTGGAGTTTATAAGGTTTAGGTATTCCCATTCTTTGAACTAACTTTTGGTGTGGTGCATCCCAAAATTCTTCATAGAGTACTTGGAAAGTTGTAATGAAATAAAAAAAAAAGGAAAAAACTCAATGTGTATGATTTTGAATATCTTTAGCCCTCTTTGACAGCGACCATCTTATCCGGCATCTTGACAGAGACCTAACGGTTGGATTACCATTCCTATTTTACCAGTAAATATTTGTCTTTCGTTTTCCTGTTCCATGCTTCCACGTCATTTTCAATATTTTTCTCGTTTATCTTTTCCTTCATTTGGAATAAACAGCAATCCTTGTTTCCTTCATATGTCTACAGGCCTTTTATACATCTTGGATTGTTTATTATTTTTTTTATACTGCCTCTTTGTATTTGGGAAATAATAATAGGGGAATATTAGTCTCATATTACATAGGAGTATCTCTCTTATGCTACAGAGATAATCCAAGTGGGATCCACAACTAAAAAGAAAAAAAGAAAAAGAAAAAAAGAGGGGGTGCGATTTTTGAAGTGAGACAACATGAGATAATTATCTCATGTAAAATAAGAGTAGTATTTCCCATAATAATAATAATAATAATACTATAATATTGGTGAATTTCAATAATTTTATTTGTGCACAGTAGCCTACCTGTCAGTGATTTGAATGCTGAAATCAAAGACTAGTTTTGTCTCGGAACACAGACCAAAATGTCACTATTCTCCGAATTTTTTTATCTAAATGTCACGCAAACAGTGTTACGCGAACAGTATTATTTTCTAATGTCACGTGAGCAAATTCGCCGGAAACTATAGCGAACTCAGTTTGCTAATGTGACACGTTTCTAGTGGATAACACGTATAAGTTCAAAAAAAAATAAAAATCAAATTGGTTACATTGGGTAACGAACTTGGTTGAATATTCCAATCTAATTCGCTACCCCGGTGTAGTGAACTTGGTGTCCACTAAAAACGTGACACGTCAGCAAAACGAGTTCGTTACGGTACCAAGTAAACTTGCCCACGTGACATATTGAAAATATAACATTGTTTGCGTGATATTTAAGTAAAAAACTTGGTCAAAAGTGGCATTTTAGTCTGTGTTCCTTTTGTCTCTGTTATGATGTTTTGAGGTTGGTGGTACCAAATTACCAATGAATCATGGGGTTTTAATCGATGAGGCCAGTGGCTTTGTATTCAATTGTTTCATTTATATTGAGTTGTAATATTGTTTCCTCTGATTTAATGCAAAAGTAAAGGAAGTAAACTTACACCTTTGATTTATCACTAATAAAAACAGATTCAATGGAACAAAGATGTTGGAAAAACTGCGAAACAAACGCATAGTGTTTGCTGGGGACTCAATTGGGAGAAACCAATGGGAGTCACTCTTATGCATGCTCTCTTCTGGAGTTCCTAACAAAGAATCAATATATGAAGTGAATGGAAGCCCAATTACAAAGCACAAGGGGTTCTTGGTGTTCAAATTCAGGGATTTTAACTGTACAGTGGAATACTATAGAGCTCCATTTCTTGTATTGCAGAGCAGGCCTCCTACTGGAGCTCCTGGAAAGATTAGGACAACTCTGAAAGTGGATAAAATGGATTGGAACTCTTTGAAGTGGAGGGATGCAGATATCCTGGTTCTTAACACAGGGCACTGGTGGAATTATGAGAAAACCATAAGAGGGTATTTCAATCCTCCCCAGATTTTTATTGATTCAACATTTCCTATCATTAGTTTAGCTTTAAAAAAATCAAAACACGTTTGTTAGAGAATATAATATAAATCATTAAAAAGGTTCTCACCCAACACCTTAAGGTTTTGGATTGAAGTGGTTCTTAATATGGTACCGCCCCCATTTTCAGTGAAATTATGAAAAGCACAAGGCAGACCAAATAACTTTCAGGTGGAATTAAAAAAAGCACAAGGCAGACTAAAAAATGGGCTTGTGCAGCACAAGACAGACCAATAATGGGCTTATGTCATATCCATGCTTCAAGCCTAAAGGGCTCTTGCGTAAGGGGATGTGTTAGAGAATATAATATAAATCATTAAAAAAGCCCTCACCAATGCCTTAAGATTTTGGGTTGAAGTGGTTTTTAATTGTAGAAAAAAGTTCAAACAGAAAGATATTTAAAATTGGGTTGCATCAGGGGTTTGCTTTTCCCAGCTGTTAACCCTGGATGAAATGCTTGATTGTTCACCTTTTGATGGGGTCCTGAATATCTATAACTTAAGCTATTCTTATCTATAATCTTTTAGTGGTAATTAGACAGCTCCAGAATGATAACAAAAGGGATTGAAATTGTGATGATGATTAATTAATTATGGGGAAATGGTAGTTTAAAAAGAATGGTTATAAGAGGATCTTTTGTTTTTCTGCCATTCCTTTCTTCAAGCTATTATATTTATTATTTTCTATGCTATTGTTTTTCAAGAGTTCACCTTTCCCTTCCTTTTGTGCTGAGATAAAATTTCAGTTGATTGGATTATGATGCCCAAGACATCTGATTTTCTGCTGAATCCATGTAAGATATCAGATTTGAATCAGAGCAAACCGTGGCACTAAGATCCACTAATATGATTAACTATGTGCCTTCTTAATTCCTTGAATTTCAACTATGCCAAACTAGTGGTTGCATCACTCTTAAACCGTGAGTCTGTGACATACTGACATTTATCTATAATTTTTGGACTGGAAAAAGGATTGAGATTTTTCTATATTTGTTCAGGCGCTGTTATTTCCAAGAAGGTATGGAAGTGAAGTTGGAAATGCAGGTAGAAGATGCATACAAGAGGTCCATTGAGACAGTGTTGAACTGGATACAAGAAACAGTAAATCCTACCAAGACGCAGGTTTTCTTTCGTACTCTAGCCCCAGTGCACTTCAGGTTTGTTTGACAATTCAAATGATGAGTTCCCTGCACTTTTTATTGTATGACTTCTTTATTTCCCTCAGTATACTGTACAATTGTGTGCCACTGCATTGAATATTTAATATTTGAAGTTATCCAACGCTGTTGTTGAACCTAAATTTTTGGATTGTTAGGACTGGGTTCTTGACGCCGAAAGCACAGAGTAAACAGAAAGTTGGGATTTCACAAAGAGTAACCATATGGTTCTCAATTTCATTTAACAAAATAATAATATTCAACTACTAGAATAAGGGTCATAACTATCCTTTTATAGACTAATTACAAATTGATTCAAAATTCAAAAATCTACAATTCTAAAAATAATAAAACTTTCTAAAATAAATAAAAGTAATTAACATCTAAAAAATAAATAAAAAATTACAAATAAATAATTCAAAATACATCCAAATCTTTAACTTCAAATCACACTAAATATGTTGTTTTCCTTTTATTTTCAAACAAATCACAATCACGTATGCTACTTTATTGGGACTTTGATTCGATTATAATTTGTTATATTTCAAATCATTGCCTCTTTCGACAATTGGATCATACTTATTGGGCCACAATTCTAGTTGACTACGAGATTCTTGAATCTCAATGGTTGGGCCATGTACAATGGGTCATCTGTAAGTGCATAAGTGAATCATATATTTGCATATTGTTTTCTGAATGATATAAAGTGCTTACAGAGTCATCAATTTATTAACTAAATTGGTCTGATTACTGATATGTTTCACAGAGGTGGGGATTGGAGAAATGGAGGAAACTGTCATTTGGAAACAGTACCAGAGCTTGGCTCCTCATTGGTGCCTAATGACAACTGGTCACAATTCAAAGCAGCCAATGCTGTGTTATCAGCACACATAAATACTTCTGAAATTACCAAGTTCAAGGTATTGAATGTTACCCAAATGACTGCTCAGAGAAAAGATGGGCATTCATCTATCTATTATCTGGGTCCTACTGTGGGTCCTGTGCTTCCTCACCGCCAAGATTGCAGCCATTGGTGCCTGCCTGGTGTACCTGATTCATGGAATGAGCTGCTTTATGCATTGTTGCTTAAATATGAAGCTGCTCACATACAGAACTTGTAACAGTGCTGAGAAATCCTTTTATTGTGCTGCATGAATTCATGGAGCTTTATGCACAGGAATATACCAATTCTTTCCTATAAGTGTTGCAAAGAACAACAACAGATATTTCACAGCAGAGATCTACAATTAGGGACTAAAGGTATCAGATTTTATTGCTGCCAATCACCAGTAATAATTATTTGCCTTTATAAGAAGCTCTATTCAAGAAACCATTAGTTTCTCACTTTTGGTAACCATCTTGTGATTAGATGAGGGAGGGAAGAAACTGTAATTATCAAAATTTTTTGTAAGTTATTATGAACACAATTTTGATACAAAATGAAAGATTATTAGATTCTTGCAAACTCATCATGCCAACTACTAGTCTAGAAAAAATGTGTTACCATTCGCGTTATAGAGGAGGATTAAGATTCCCGAACAAATAATTAATAATCAGATTAAATGAAATATCAATACATGGAAAAATAAAAAGTAGGATCATGCATTAATTCATATTTTAATTTTTTTTTTTTTTTAAAGAATGTCTTTAATTTACTTTCTTTGCTTCGGAAGTATTTTAAGAATTATTTTTTCTTAGATTAGCGAGTAGAACAATATTTTTAAATATAGATATAATATAAACAATAAAAAAGTAAAGGAAAAAATATTTAAAACTAGAAAAAAGATATATATATATATATATAATAAATTTAAATTTAATATAAAAACTAGATTTCACAATTCGCATGTTTATAAAATCATATAATGTTTATATTCTCTCACTGTCATAGTTTCATAAACAACTCTCTGACTATCAACGGGTTGGATTAGGATTTTAAAGACTTTTTTAAGATAAAAATATCAAAAATTTAATATAAAAACTAGATTTCACAATTCACATGTTTATAAAATCATATAATGTTTATATTTTCTCAGTGTCATAGTTTCATAAATAACTCTCTGACTATTAGGGGATGTATTGATTTAGGATTTTTAAAGATTTTTTTGAGATAAAAAATCTTATAGATTTTAAAAAATTATTTAGAATTGAAGGGACTTTAAAGACTTTTTTCTACAAACAAGATTTCATAGGATTGGACTTTAAAGGATTTTAATAGAATTTATAAGATTTAAAAGACAATATGATTTATAAGATCTTAAAAAATCATATGAATTTTTAACAAATATTCAAAATTATAAGAGTAAATAAAAAAATAACAAAGAAATACAATGATATTAATAAAAAATGTAAAACATAATATAATTTTCTTAAAACATAATATAATTTTTAACGAATATTTAGAATTTCTAAGCAACAACTCTCAACATATCAAAAACTATACTAATTTTTTCACCAAAAAAAAAAAACTAAACTAGTACTCCACGCATTAATATTTTCTCATTCATCCTCTTAGATTTGATCAATGGGTTAAAAATTATCTTCTTCATTTGGTATCAGAGCTATACATATATGATTATAAGACCCAATTTTTTTCATTTATTAAAATAATTCTAAATTTGCATATAGAACCTAAAATTCATAATAAAATTTCGTTTGAAATTTTTGCAATTGATTTTGGAAACCTTGGTGTTTTTGTTCTATGTGATAAGAGTTTTCTAATATAGATCATATGTATATTTTCATTGAATATTCTAAGAAAATTTTGAAGATGAATTTTTGGGTTTTATTACATGAAAGTTTAAAAATTTCTCAAATTTTTCAATCGATATATTAAAACCTTAAATTGCTTTAAAGCTAAAATTCCAAACCCTATTTTTAAATGGACATTTCTAATAAAATACCTTACTCGTTCACACTCCTAGGTTAATGTTGAGGAGATTAAAAAATTAGAGATTTGATTTTTTCATATTGCTTGAGAATTCAATTCTTATGTTATGACTCAACTAGTGGTAGGTCCCATATTTATTAAAAAAAGAGAAAAAAAAGTTTTGCATATAAATCTAAAGAAAAGTCATTAACATGAGAGAGCTAAATTATCATACAACCTCACAAAATATTTTCCCAAAAAATTACCCCTACCCCTTGTATCAATAGTATAAACAAAGAGTGAGCTTTTTGCAACAGAATGAAAATCTCGGTTGCGGACGCTCTAAATATATCAGAAGAGAGTAATAAAAGGCAAGCATCTTGGCTTCATGTTCTTTTGAAATCATTAAGTGGGGTTTTGAATTTTAGCATCAAAAACCCAACTTCAATGGCAGATATCTCAGTTCAACCAAGCCGATCGAGGGACCTTGACAAGCTTCTCCTCAGACCTGGCAATCTCGTGGGTCCCAGGTTTGAACCTGGCACTGAGGTAATAATCTCTTCATTCTTCCTCAATCTCCTCAAATTCTTCGGTTTTCTGGTTTCCTTATTTTGGTTCTATTGCAGTTGAGAGATGATCTTCAGGCCTTTGCCAAAGTTTTGGTGGTAGGGGCGGGTGGCTTGGGTTGTGAATTGTTGAAGGATTTAGCCTTGTCTGGTTTTCGAAACCTCGAGGTCATTGATATGGATCGCATAGAGGTTACTAATCTCAATCGCCAATTCTTGTTCAGGTAAACTTTTTTTTTTTTTTTTTTTTTTAAAGTTCATATCTTTTTTGAAAATTATGTTTTACTTCTGTAACCCCATTAGTTTTTTTCTCATAAAGGGAAGATGGGTATTCGATTTTTTTTTTTATTTTTTTTTTGTGGTAGACTTGAAGATGTTGGCAAACCAAAAGCTGAGGTAGCTGCCAAGCGTGTCATGGAAAGAATTAGTGGTGTGCATATTGTGCCACATTTTTGCAGGATTGAGGACAAGGATATTGATTTTTATAATGATTTTAGCATTATTGCCCTTGGTCTTGATTCCATTGAGGCACGGAGCTATATCAATACTGTTGCTTGTAGTTTTCTAGGTGCGGGTTCTATTCTATCCCTTTTAACTTGCAATTGTTATTACTTGCCTTTATATGCCTCTTTGCTTGCTTTCCTTGGAAAAGTGGTTGTGTTTTAGTACTTGAGTTGTTATCATAATATAATGTTTGACCTAAAGATTTTCAATCTATATAATGCTGAACTCAACTGTGTGAGTTTTCACCTCCACACTCCCATAAGGTTTGCTGCAGACTGTTTATGCTAATGCTCAGTTTTTTTCTTTTCTTTTCTTTTCTTTTTACTGATAAATCTAGAGTATGATTCTGATGATAATCCAAGAGAAGAGACAATCAAACCTATGGTAGATGGTGGCACTGAAGGTTTCAAGGGCCATGCTAGGGTTATCTTGCCCGGGATCACACCATGCTTTGAGTGTACTATCTGGCTTTTTCCACCTCAAGTGAAGTTTCCTCTGTGCACCCTTGCGGAAACCCCTAGAACTGCTGCTCACTGTATTGAATATGCTCACTTAATTAAATGGAATGAGGTGATTCGTGTTCATCCTTTCTGTTATTTTGTAATATCCATTATCTCAACCAAAATTTAATGTATAGGTTCATGGTGGAGTGGCTTTTGATCCAGATAACCCTGAGCATATGAAATGGGTCTATAACGAGGTAAATGAGTTTCTTGACCTCTTAATATACATTTTTGGCCCATTGATCAGGTACAAGTTTTCCTATTTATATTTTATAGGCTGTCAAGAGAGCTGAGCTTTTTGGCATTCCTGGAGTTACTTATTCTCTTACCCAGGTATATAGATGATATGGGATACTATAGTTCTCCCTAGCAAAATTCTGAATTTTTGTTTGATGTGTGCAATATTGTTTTTTGGTTTTCTCTTAACTATGAATTGTTTGATGTTTATGTCATTTATTATTGTTTTCCCTTTGTGATAGTCAAGCGTATTTTCCTTTTTGCTAAGAAATTAATTGTTTTAATAGGGTGTTGTGAAGAACATCATTCCGGCAATAGCTTCAACAAATGCAATTATATCAGCTGCATGTGCTCTGGAAACATTGAAGATTGCAACAGAGTGCAGCAAAACTTTGTCAAACTATTTAACGTGTGTTCTTTATCTTCTATATTTTTTTTCTATTTGGCTGTAAAAATTATTAATTGGATCATACCTCGTGCAGGTACAATGGATCAGAAGGCCTCCATACTAAAGTGGCAGAATTTGAAAGGGACAAAGAATGTCTTGTGTGTGGTCCTGGTATACGAATTGAACTGGACCCTTCAATCACATTACAAAAGGTTATTTTTCAAAATTTTAATCAGTAACTCCTCAAGTTTTTTCTATACATTAATTAGGAATTTAGTAAATGTCCATTCCTTCGATCTGTAGAGGGTCTGAACATTCCTTGATAAAAGAGTATTGAAATTTTAATTTAAAATTGTTTTGGTAGCTAGCTCTTTATAATATAAAGCCATACTGACCTTGAAAATGGGCAGGAATGCCAATTGCATATACCTGTTTGAAGATCTTACTAGTCTTCATTTGCTATTATCGTCTTCAGCACTTATGGACATAGTGCATTTACTTATCATTAACTTTATGCTCTTGGGGGGAATTTAAAATATTATTTTGGGGTAGACAGTCTTGAAGGTTTTATTGTGAGTTTCTTTTCAATCCATCCCCTTCCCTTTTCCCTTTTTTTTTTGATGGCTGTACAAGAAATTGTTAGAGTTGAATAGGTAGAGAAGCATTGATCTTTGGAAATCGCTAATGTTTGGAACTTTTGTGGGAAGGATCCTTTCTTTTGCTGGCAGGACCTGCCTTGCTTATTTCATTAAATACATATTTCCATAATTAAAGGTAATATAATCTGTGTCACCAATGGGATTTTTTGCATCATGGCTCCAAATCAGTGAAATTAGTACTGGACAGACAAAGCTAGTGTGCTTAGGATATATGTGTGCTTTTCAACAAATAAACTTAGTTTTCTTGTTGCTGTTTTTAACCAGATCATATCTTGATGCATATTTAGCATGTTCCTTTCTGATGCTGTCTTTTTAATTAAATTGTGGTAACAGTTCATGGATCTGCTGGAAGAGCATCCTGTGTTGCGATTATCAAAAGCTAGTATAACACATCGAGGAAAGAATCTGTACATGCAAGCTCCCCCTGTATTGGAAGAAATGACTAGATCAAACCTGAGTCTAACTCTTTTTAACCTCATGGGTAAACTGCCCAAGGACGTTGTGCATGTGAATGGTACAACAAGCAAGAACGACCAAAAAACCACATGTTTGAGAAAACTACGAGTTGTTTTCAAGGGAGTTGATGGGGTTGC